>OZ005735.1:188010071-188085071 GCA_963930755.1 Eudasyphora cyanicolor | reverse complement strand
TATTTTATTTATTTTATTTATTTTATTTATTTTATTTATTTTATTTATTTTATTTATTTTATTTATTTTATTTATTTTATTTATTTTATTTATTTTATTTATTTTATTTATTTTATTTATTTTATTTATTTTATTTATTTTATTTATTTTATTTATTTTATTTATTTTATTTATTTTATTTATTTTATTTATTTTATTTATTTTATTTATTTTATTTATTTTATTTATTTTATTTATTTTATTTATTTTATTTATTTTATTTATTTTATTTATTTTATTTATTTTATTTATTTTATTTATTTTATTTATTTTATTTATTTTATTTATTTTATTTATTTTATTTATTTTATTTATTTTATTTATTTTATTTATTTTATTTATTTTATTTATTTTATTTATTTTATTTATTTTATTGTTATTTATAATATAATTCTTACCAGACTTATTACACCCTGAAAAACATACCTGCAATGAGAAAGAAAAATTACACGTTAATTAGATAACAAATATTTAAAAAAATGGGGTAGAATACATATACATTTTTTATTAACCTCAAAATAACCTGGAATTAAATAAATCCGCCTTTATAATACGTTCATACAACGCATTGAAAATTCCAAACGACTTCGTTACTGATCTGCGACAATAAAGTTTCTTTCATTTTTTGGCAGTAAAATGAGTACGAGGTTTCGTTTAAAAAAAATTGGTTTCATTTTCTTTCGATAGCTTCTGTCATAGCTTTAGCTATACGCGATTTCTAAAAATATATTTAGTTTCATTTAAAAATTCAGTATCGATACTAAAATATAACGATTTGTTATCATTTTTTAATTTGTTGCTAGTCAAGTTGGGCTAATTGTCTGAACCAATAAAAATATTCTTCTTCGAAATGTTTATGGTCCAAAATCGTTTGAAATTCCCGATAAAATAATTTGTTGCTTATCTTATCAGTTTGAAAAAAATATATATGTATATATTTTATAGCAATAAAACATTAGGCGAGGGAGAAGGTATTAACCAATATAAGCGGAGAAATTTTAAGTCTTATTAAAAAATAAATTTAAAATTTCCAGTAAATTTTCGTTATTAATTATAGAATTTCTACTGTTCAGAACAAAAATCTTCAATTTTGATTTCAAAATAAATAAATCAAATGTTTCTTAAATAAATTGGTGAGCAGTACTTTTTGATTATATCTGTTATTGCCCAAAAGAAGACGGAATATTGTGTAGATTTTTATTTATATATGTACACACTAGTATTTCCATAGACATAATTGCTTTTGTATTAAATTCAAAAAGTCTTTAAAAGTTTTGCAATTGTCTGTGTCACTATTTGTCCTTATTTTTTAAATTTATGTTTATTCATTGTCTCTTTGCATTTGGTTTAAAAACGTTTTTCATTTTAATCTGACCATGTTTATCAGTATTACAAAATGTCTACAGTTGTGGGCATTAACAGAGCAGCAGTGTCAGTAAAAACTAAAATGTGATTCAGTTCATATATTTGTGCAGGAGTTTGATTATTGTGTGATTATTGATTGAAAAAAATAAATAATTAATTGAAATTTGTTATTTATATCAATAGGACAAATTTCAGTTTCAGTACTACAAACCAGCAGATACAATACGAACACAATAATAAGTATAATTATTAATTTTAAATAAATGTATGGTATAAAAACAATAATTGTTTCTTATAAATAATTGGGCATGAAAATTTCATTGAAATATACAACTCGAGAACTTACTATAATTGTTATGTCATCCTAAAAAAAGCCTGTTGTGAAGCCAAAAATGTTAAAATGTATAGCCTGGACAATATTTAAACATATTTGTTAATATCGTCCATTAGAAACAAATTAATTTGCACAAAATGTTATTAATATTTTACAATACACAACTGTAGGTTGGACGTGCTCGGAGTAATATTTATTTAGTACATGATGTATGCTTTTATCTTTTTTCCTTTTTGCAAAACAATAATAACTTGAAAATTGCTATTTAATCACTTGTACAAAAATAAAACGAACTATAGTTTTTCCATTAGTCTATGAGGCAATGGCGACGACAGCCACGACGCCGTGTTGCGATACGTGAAAAAAGTGTCATGGGAAATTATGCAAAACTAACGAAATATTGCATGCGTGCACATGCACATACAAGAAAATGTTTGCCACATTTTGTACTAGTAGCATAGCCATAAGTAGTAAGTATAAGTACATATATTCGTATAAATGTACTTGTAGCACTGCATATTTGAAGATACATGCATGAGGCATGTATTTACAAGTGGCGCCAACTATATTGATTCCAAGAGTTTTCTGTGGAGCCATGTTGAAAATATATTATTAGTTTTATTGCTGCCGTTTCTTGTTTTTGTTAATTAGTTGCTCACGTTGTTGTCACGCAGAGTAAAATATGGAGTTTATCCGAGTAGTTTTGCTATAAGCAATGTTTTTTTTTTGTCAAAAATTGTGTCAAATATTATAATTTTAGAAAAAAAAAACGATTTTTTTCTGTTTCTTATGATTTATCTTATGACATATCTGTGTTTATTTCGAATATTTATTGTGTATTTTGAGTTGCTATAAAAATTATAGCAAGTTCTCAAGTTACGTATGACTATGGCAATAATAAAGAATGTCGATAACCACAATGAGCCTACATAAAATTTTTAAATTATATTGGAATTAAGTCTGAAATTTACCATATTTTCCTTGTTAACGAATTTAGTTGGACGTAATTATACTACTCTACGGGTTTTATTTAATTTCAACTGTTTAACTAATGTCAAATATTGGAATTTTGAAGAAATTATATATTTTTCTCACAAAAAAACTATTTATTTTATGATACTTAGTATTTATTTCGGCTATTTCATGTGGAATTTTAAGATGCTATAAAAATTATAGCATCTCATACAGCATTCTCAGTGGAGACATTTTCAATAAAATTTCCATGGATATTTAATCATTTTGATACGCTTAAATTCTATCAATTATTTTGATAAGTTTAAGTAACCCTTTGATGCAATTAGCCCGACATTAAATTTGTTAAGGAAAATTTTTTATATTTAGAAAAATTATTAACTCCAAAATAGTTTAAAAAATATTGACATATATAAACGAATTGGAAAATTTTAATATATCGGTCTTTTTTAGATAAATTTTCATTGTCATGTTTGTTGTTGGGTGGTAAATTTGAGTTGCTATGAAAATTATAGCAAGTTCTCAAGTTGCTTATTATAATAGGCGTGTTTTCGTTACACCATAAGTGCTTAATTTGTATGGGGAGCTAAGCACTTTTAAGCACTATTAGTTCCCGATGAAGTTTGGTGCTTGTGTTCATGTCTTAATCGAGTATGATGTTGCCAGATTGGGCACCCTATATTTAGCAATATGGCATCCCATTTTTGGAGAGATTTTATCAATTATTGTGAATTAACGGGAAGAAGAAGAACAAAAATTGGAAATTATTTTAATATTTGCAAAAGAGTGTAAACAATTGAACATAGAATAGTAAATATATGTTTTATAAATACTTTTCACGAATTTTTTGTCTGTTTCGCACTGTTCTTTCTTCGCAACTCATGACACCATTGCTACCAGATAGTGAAAATCCGCCACATATTGCTTATGTGCCAGTTAGTGGAAGTCAGTTGTTTTCGTTGCAAAGTGCTAAACTAAAAGTGCTAGCTTGTAACGAAAACATGCCTAATGTAAATAAGGTAGAATATGGATAATCATAATAAGTCTACGCTAAATTTGTAAATTACAATGACATTAATTGTGCAATTTATTATCATTTTTAATTATTAACGAATTTTGTAGGATATAATTATGTCCGCTTATGCGTTTTATTTAATGTCAGCAGTCAAATATAAAAATTTTATATTTTTCTCACAAAAGTTATATATTTTTAGATATTTTGTCGCTCTTAAATATTTTTATTTAAGAGTCATAAATACAACATTTTCAGTCGATTTGTCTAAAATTTTGCAGTTTGTATTTTATTTCCACTAAAATTATTCACAAAGAAAATTGAACGTATCGGTCAAAGTTTAGATATATTCCACATGTAGAGGTCGCTCTGGAATATCTTTAGTTAGCGATAGATGTCGCATTTTCTAAGCAATTTGGCTGAAACTTTGCACTTTTGTTTTAATTTAAAAAGCAATCGCTACAGAAAGAACGATGTACGCTCTACGATTTACTTCTTTTTCACTTCAAAGTTATTTCCGGTTATAGATTAAATGCAATCCATGGTGGAGGGTATATAAAATTCGGTCCGAACTTACTACAGTTCTTACACGATGAAAAAAAATCGCTTCTGTAGTATATTGTCCCAAACATATGTTTAGGGTACACTACAAATATATAATATTTTACACACACAAATATTATATGTTTGTGAGGATATTGTTCTAAACCAAAATATGCTCCCATTCAAATATTTTTTATTTGGAGCTAGTATTTCCGAAACAAGGATTCATTTGTAATTATTTATTTTGGTAATATATTAAATGCCTTAACTTAAAGACAAGTTTTCTGTTTTTTAGATTTTCAAAGAACAATTTTTTTATAAATTTTATATGTTTGTAAAATTTAATCAAAACTTAAATCGAACAATCTTTCGTAAATATAAACGACATTGATGGATTGACAAAAGTGATGAGTAGGAATATTTATAAATAAGGTCATTTTTAGCTATAAAGTTTAACACGAAAACTAGGAAAAAGTAACTAAAATTCGAATAAGTCAGTAATGCTTTAAAAATCTTTTTAAATAAAACATATTTGGAAATCTTCTTAAACAATAACTATGTTTGTGTGTAAACACATATTTTATTTGTGAAATTCAGTTTGCAAATAAACTATGTTCTAATATATTAATATATGCGTTCCAAACAAAATTTCTTGATTTTCAAATAAAATTTATTTGTTAACAAATATATAATATTTAAAAAAATCGTTTCCAAGTATATTTTCTTTCGTTTCAAACATATCAAAAATGACGATTTTCCTCCGTGTAATTGTTTATGCCGTAAATTGCTACATTTATTTATATTCCTTTTGTTTTTATAAGACTTTTTACTACCCATATTATTGATCTATTTATATATATGTATATTCCTAATTTAAAAGCCATAATTGCATGTAATTTCATTGCTATATAAATTTATTTGATAGAAAAAGACAATATCATAAAAACTTGGAATCACCAATAGCAGTTTAAGATTTAAATATATAATAGTACCATAATTTACCTTTAAATATTAGATTTTTTTTAATTATTTCGATATAAAAACACTTTGTTTCTTTGTGAGGCATTTATACTTAAGATGCTATACAAATTATAGCAAGTTCTCAAGTACGTTTTTTCGAGAAAAACGCCACGGCATTTCAACTATTTCATAGAACATAAACTAAATTGGAGGTTTATAACTAATTTAAAACCACATTTGATGTTAAAATATATGTATGCTGTAGTCATTCACCTAATTTTGTGGAAGCTATTTGATTCTATTCCTCCTGCTGTTGTTTTATGATTTTTTTGTACTTTCCTAGCTATTGATCTATTAAACAAATGACATAAATTTATTTTATAGACACAAACCACAGCATAAAGATTCAGAGTCATATCACACATACACACACACAATACATTCATTTGCATTTGTATGCAGACAATTTGTAGCTATAAAAATTATAGCAAATTTCTCGGGTTTAAGTATTCTTACTTTGGCAGCTTAAAAAACCCTGAAATGTCCATAAATGTGTTGATGGTAGCGAATAGAAAATAAGAAATAAAAAAATCACAAAATTTTATGTTTGCCATAAACATTCTTTAGTCTATTATTTCAATTCTAATTTTAAGAGAGAGCTATATAATAAAATTGTGCATAAAAAGTGTACTGCCATAATTCCATTAAAAAATTTGCGTTTTTTTATTCGACATCAGTGTCTATTTATATTTACAAAATGTTCTCCACTTTTTTTTCATATTTTGTTGTCAAAATGAAAAATAGACAAATATGTAAATGTTTAGATCGAACGATTGGTCGGCCGCTCGGTTCTCCTGTCACAAAGGCGTTACGGCGAATAAACCACAGGCAAATAAACAAAACAAAAAAAATAACCAAAAATTATTTACACAGTGTTTAAATGAATTCTTTTGTTATGATACAATCATAAAATAATGTATGTACGCGTATGTATGTATATGTGCTCATGTTTATGTTGACGTACGTGAAATTTTATATGGATAAATAAATATATATGCGCATAGTGTCGAGTCATAATATTGGGGATTGCATTTTGTTATATTGACATCACATGATATTAATAAAAAATTGGCAAATTTTTCAAAGAAATTTAAACAGAATATGACTTTTGTTGCCATAAAGAAATATTTCTTTACATATTTATATTAAAAATTTATACTGCCACGATTTCTGGGCGATAGATCCCACACACAGAATACAGTTTGGTTGCCTCAACCGAATTATTTGCCAACCGAATTTTGGTAGTTATGTCCACTATCATGCGATTCCATCAGGACAACCATCATTTTGGTTGTGGTATACTTCTGCTTCCATGTTGACAACAATCATATTTGGTTGCGCCAACTACGAAAATGGTGGCTTAAATTATCTGTTGTAGTTGCCGCAACCAACTGTTTTTAAAAATTGGTTGTTATGACAATTTGTCAGTCATATACTACCGACAATTAATTAAAAAGAGTTTTCATTAATTTTTATTCTATTTATTGAACAAAAAACAAAGCAATTCATAACAAAATTAAAAATCTCATATTACAAATTCATCACTGTTATGAGATGTGGAAATATTTGACACACATTTTAGTACACGAAAAAAATACAAAACTTTTATGTAAATATCGCTTAACCCTGTGCTTTGAATTTCATGATTGTTGCTTTTATTTTTTTATTTTTGTAAAACATTTTGCACAACATATTCTGCATTCCACACATTATACTCGTAATCCACACGAGATTATTTTTGATTACCTATACCGTTCTCGAACAAAATGTTGAAGATTTTTTTACGTCGAGTAATTTTATTTTTTGTTTGTCGTGTATCAGCAAAAGAACAGCAACCAATCTTTCGGTTGTATTTCCCAAAATACATTTAATTATTCTAAATTTTCGAAATGATTGGGAAAACCAATAAACGATTATTTATTAATATTTTTTCTGTTGTAGTAACCAATTATTCGTTGCAATAATAATCTTTGGTCTATTGATACAATTTCTGTTGTCAAGAATAAAACATTGGCTGTCACAACCAAAAATCGATAATATGCTACTATAATGACAATTTAAAATTGGTTACCACAACTAACCGAGTGTCAATGAAAAAAAAACAATCTTAATTCGATTGATACAACCATCGATTTAGTTGCAAGCATTTTCATTTGATCGTATCTATGTTATTATTGTTGTTTCAACTAATTATATATAAATACAACCGACAGACGGCGTAGGCAATATATTTTTTGTTGCTAGTACTATTTTTTTATTGGTACAATCGAATTCCAACCAATTATTTTCTTGGGTGTAGCCTATGCTGGGAATCGAACCTGAAAGTTGTATGATTTTATAGGGAAATTTTGGTGAAAAAAAAACTGTTTTTAGTGTAAACTCATTCTTAAATGTAATTTTAAAATTTTCCTCCTCAATATTTTTGCCGATAACTGTGCGCTTGTTTGGTTTATGACACTGTTCATTACTTGTGGTTCAATCTCTGGCAAATTGTAAATGTGTGTGTTTATGATTTGTTTGTTGTTCGGTTTTTTGCACATTTGTGCGTTTTTATGAGTATTTAAATGTTTATAATACATGCGGTTTTATTTAAATTCTTCCCGCGTACTTCCCTTAGCCAAACCCCGTCACCAACACCACCGCCTTCGCCTAAACTACATCAGGGAGCACCTCAACAACACCCCATGGCACCCTTGAGAGGAGAAAATAAAATGTACCGGTAATAAACAATTCAGATTTTAGATATTTGCATGTCTGTCTGTCGTTCTGTCTATCTAGAAGTTGTCGTACATGGGCTACATAAAGAGAACAAGCGTAAAGCATTTGGAATTTAATGACGCACACACTGTGCCACTCGAAAATGACAGATACGGCGAAGTAGCTCCCACATCCCAGCCCCAGCCCCGGCCCGGCCCCGCCTCTAGCTCTACTCTATAGCTGCAAAAGTCATAGAACTTGTTTTTATGACCGTTTAAATAAAGTTGCTGAGAAATCCACACGGTTATGCCTACCCAATATTAGACATATAATATGGCCAAGAAGGCAGTGGCCGATAAGGGGAAGGAGGAGGCCATGAAGGAAACCAAACCACGCTATAGCTATAGGAGGTGGCGGCAGAGGGTGTCACAGTCTAAAACATAACAACAGCAATGAAAACAAGTCATAATGAAAATGGTTGTAAAAATGCAAAATGCGTAAACATGACAATTTGAAATTTATTGTAAATTATACTCTAGTGTCTCCCCACTCTGTCTCCTCTTTTACTCCTCCTCCTTCTCCAGCAACAAAAGCACCACAATCGTCATCCTGATTTGAATGAACTGAAATGATATGCGATTGCGGCTGTGAAAGACCCACCCTCATCTCAAAGCTCGTGAGGTTTTTATTGTCTGCTGATTGGGTGATATGTAAGTAATATGAAATGCAATGAATTTCAGAACCGAGTTGTACAACCTGATTATGGGCGATTCATTTCAATTTATGATCTTTGGGAAGGTTTGCCATTTCATAATCGAATTTTGGTAGTTCTGTCTACTATCATGCGATTCAATCAGGACAACCAACATATTGGTTGTGGTATACTTCTGCTTCCATGTTGACAACAATCATATTTAGTTAAGCCAACTACGAAAATGTTGGCTAAAATTATCTGTTGTATGTTGCCACAACGAACTGTAAAAACAATTTTAATTAATTTTTATTCTATTTATTGAAACAAAAACCAAACAATTCATAACAAAATTAAAAATCCCATATTACAAATTCATCACTATTATGAGATGTGGAAATATTTGACACAAATTTTAGAACACGAAAAAAAAACACAAAACTTTTATGCAAATATCGCTTAACCCTGTGCTTTCAATTTCATGATTGTTGCTTTTATTTTATATATATGTAAAACATTTTGCCCAACATATTCTGCATTCCATACATTATTATCCACACGAGATTATTTTTGACTACATATACCGTTCTTGAACAAAATGTTGAAAATTTATTTATGTCGATTAATTTTATTTTTTGTTTGTCATGTAAAGGGTTTGGCAAATAGAGCACTATACAAGTTTTTTTTAAATAAAACAAAAACGGTTTTGGATATCAATGAAATTCTTTATTCCTGTGAAAGTACGTTCGATGCCTTTATGTATGGAACTCGATTTCTTTCGCATGTCCACAATAGGCACACTTGCAGAATTCCAGACGCTGAACCCAATTTTCGACGGTTTTCAAGCATAAATCGGCCGATACTGCTGCAATTTCACGTTCGATATTCGTACGAAGTTTATCAATCGTCGCTGGCTTGTTGGCATAGACCATAGACTTGACGTAGCCCCACAGGAAATAGTCTAACGGCGTCACATCGCACGACCGAGGCGGCCAATCGACTGGACCATTTCGTGAGATAACACGTTCTCCAAACTTGGTTGTCCTCCAAGTCCATATCATCCAATTAGGGCCAAAAATATTCGGTTCTCATTGAAGTACGGCCCAATGACGCCGCCGGCCCATAAACCGCACAAACCGTAATTTTTTCGGGATGCAATGATGACTCATGGAGTACGTGTGGATTGCTGTCTGACCAATAACGCATATTTTGTTTATTGACGAAGCCATTCAGCCAGAAATGAGCCTCATCGCTGAAGATGATTTTTCGATTTTTCGCGCTCTTAACGTTGAGGCCACTGACTCCGAATTTCGGTAGTAAATTTTAATAATGTCCACTCGTTGTTGGCTCGTATATCTTTCCATAATGAAGTGGCAAACCTTACTGAAGAGAAATGTCAAAAGAGCGGCAATAAGTATGGCGTCGTTTGCTGTCCCTGTCGGTCTACTTTTGTAGCGTCCCTGTTGAAAAAACCTTTATCACAAAAAGAACAGCAACCAATCTTTCGGTTGTATTTCCCAAAATACATTTAATTATTCAAAATTTGGGAAATTATTGGGATAACAAAAAACACGATTATTTATTAATATTTTTTCTGTTGTAGTAACCACTTATTCGTTGCAATAATAATCGTTGGTGTATTGATACAATTTCTGTTGTCAAGAATAAAACATTGGTTGTCACAACCAAAAATAGATCATATGGTACTATAATGAAAGCACAACCATCGATTTAGTTGCAAGCATTTTCATTTGGTCGTATCCATGTTATTATTGCTGTTTCAACTATTTGTATATACTTTTTGTTGCTAGCACTATTTTTTATTGTTACAATCGAATTCCACCCAATTATTTTCCTGGGTGCAAATATAAGATTGGCTTTCACAAATCCCGGGATCCCGGGATTTTTCGGGATCCCGAAATGTTTTTAATATCACGGGATTTTCGAGATAAATAGGGATTTTTCATTCTTAATAATGAGGAAAAAATAGATGTGTCTATCCAAATCAGATTTTATATTAGGATTTTTTCATAAATTTGAAAGAATGGAGTACAATGTTCTTCGTTTTGTGGGACACAAACTCCATTTGCTTTCTTGTTTAAAGTTTACTTGTTTATAATTAAATGAATGATATATTTTATAATTCTTTCCCAAATTTCTATTTTTTCGCCGGATTATGTTTCATTGTATTCAGTAGTGTTTACAATTTCATCACGGAGAGATATTCGCAAGAACAACGTTTACAAATTATTCAGTTTTATTAGCAAAATAATCGTTCTCCAATTGCAACATTTCATGCGATAAGTCCATTTTGTTTAAAATGCAGTCGACCTACGATCTTGACACCCATGAGCGTACCGTTAGGGAGTTAGAGCAAAAATAAACTTTCCGTTCACATTTGAAAATTATGCTAAGTCCATTTTTTTAAATCCAAAAAACACTTTCCAGCCTACCTACGACATTGACACCCATGAGCAATATTTTAGCTCTCGTTAAGAGCTATATTTTTGCCATTGGTCGATTATGGCTACGTGCCACACAGCAAATGAAACAATTGAATTGTTGCGAGAAAAGTTTGGAGATTTGATTATTTCAAGAAATTGTGATATTGAATGGCTTCCAAGAAGTTGTGATATAACACCATTAGACTATTTCTTATGGGGTTATTTGAAGCCATTGGTCTTTCGAAGTAAACCAGACTCTCTTCAAGCTCTACAAGCCAATATTGAACGTGCCATTCATGACATACGACTCGATTTAGTGGAAAAAGTGCTCGAAAATTAGGTTCATCGAATTCGTTCCTGCAGAAGAAGTCGTGGAGGCCATTTGAATGACGTTTTATTTAGATCTTAATTGTATCGATTGTACTTCACATTAAATAATAAACTTTTGAATTTCCTTAACAATAAGTGTTTTTTTTTTCAAAGAAATCATATCACTCTTATTGGAAAACCCTGTTCTTCGTTGTATGGGACACAAACTCCATTTGCTTTCTTGTTTTAAGTTTACTTGTTTATAATTAAATTTATGATATATGTATTTTGTATTTCTTCTCCAGATTTCTAATTTTTTCAATGGATTATGTCAATGTTTTTAATGTTAACAATTTGCTTCATTAGTTTACATTTTCGGCAGGGTGTATCTATCATTCACTTAATATTTTATACGAGACAGCTTTATTATTAAAATATCCCGGGACTCATTTTAAAAAATACAGGGATTCGGGATTTTCGGGACCGGAATTTCCCGGGATCGGGATTTCCCGTTTGACATCACTATATAAGATGCTAGTGACAACAAGGAACGTTCAGTTAGCATTTTTTCTGCTTGTATTCTAAGAAAATATTCTTCGTATATTTTTTTTGCTGTAAAATCATTCTTGAACTAGGACTACATAAATTATTTTGTAATCTCTAGCATCAACCTACCCTCATTTTTATACATAAAAATCAATATTTCTGCTCTTGATTTGTTTTCCTATGGGGCCTTATGTTGCCCCTCTGATTGTATCACAACCACTTTTGTGACAAAACAAAATCCATACAATGTTGTCTGGATTAAAACAATAATAATTGTTATAAGTAATGTATGCTCACACAAATAAAGCCATAACATGTTGGATGTCTCAATACAACGAGTCGAGTCTACGGACAGAAACACTCCCCTATGTTTGCATTTAAAAATACAACAATTTTTGTAAATCCATGGGGATTTATTTAAGAGTATATACCTGCAACAAACATATATGGGAGTACAAACAAACACATATGAATAATTTTGCAAAGAATTTAAATTTTATTCTTAATCACATACTCGTATATATTTATAGGAACTCCGTATGTATCATGTAGGCTCAACAACACCACACACGTACAATAATGAATTTTTATTTATGCTTACTCGAATATTAGGTCGGCATATTCGATTTAAAATTTTTTTAGAGAAAATTTAAAGCAACATTTTTTTTATAAAAGTTTCAAAATACAATTTTCTTCAAAATGTACGAAAGAACTACAGAGTTATAATACAGAAGTAATTTAGCCATAATTCTATAAAATATGTATATGTTGAAAATATATTTAAATTATTTATTATTTATTTGTATACTTATTTCTTCGAGTTAACCTTATAATAAAATTAATTAAAAAAGTGCTAGCACTTTTTTAAGCAAGTGGCCAGGGCTAGCAACTAAGGTAGATGTCATAACCATATTCGATATCTCAAACAATATGTTATTTATTTATATGAATGAATATACGGTTAAGCGAAATGCCAGGGGACAAAGACCATGTTACTTGCTATATGCTTGTACCGATCGACCAGAGCCTCTGGTGGGAATCGAACCCAGCTCATCTACTAGAGCGCTCTACCTCAAACAATATATCAAGCTTTTAATTAATGACTCAATAGAAATTAATTATAAGTCATTGTATATTATGCAGTCACTGATACGAAATCGTCATCATGTCAAGCAATATATGCGATAGAGCAGCAAGACCAAACCACAGTGCAAGCGTTGCCTCCATTTGACTAGATGACCAGTTAACCTCTAAAGTTGAATCTACAACTCTTGGAGCTCGAAATCGAGGCTACCAGACTTCAAGTCAGCTGATCGTCCCAATACATCTCTGCTGTCCGTGAAAGTGTGCAAGAGAACTGGAGAACATCGTTTATTGCCGTGCTTAAGAACTCGATCTTTTGAAGAAGAAGTTGAAAGTTTACGACCGAAGACAATGCTGCTTTCCCAATAACCGGGAATCGGAGAGTTTTGAAGAGGACCAAAATGTTGGCAATAAGTTGAGTTGACACGCATTTTTGGATCAATGATTATGTCAGCAATCAAAATTGCAGCATGTTGGACTATTGCAACCCACACGAGGATCACCAGGAGACAATGTACCTATAAACAATAATTGTTCGGTGCGGATTTTTAGCTGCACCCAGGAAAATAATTGGTTGGAATTCGATTGTAACAATAAAAAAATAAACACACCGTATGTCGGTTGTATTTATATATAAATAGTTGAAAGAACAATAATAACATGGATATGATCAAATGAAAATGCTTGCAACTGAATCGATGGTTGCATTAATCAATTTAAGATTGTGTTTTTTTTTGCATTGACACTCGGTTAGTTGTGGTAACTACTTTTAAATTTTCATTATGGTACCATATGAACGATTCTTGGTTGTGACAACCAATGTATTATTCTTGACAACAGAAATTGTATCAATAGACCAAACGATTATTATTGCAACAAATAATTGGTTACTACAACAGAAAAATATTAATAAATAATCGTTTTTTGATAATCCCAATAATTTCCCAAATTTAGAATAAATAAATGTATTTTCGGAAATACAACCGAAAGATTGGTTGCTGTTATTTTGCTGATACATGACAAACAAAAAATAAAATTACTCGACATAAATAAATCTTTAACATTTTGTTCAAGAACGGTATATGTAGTCAAAAATAATCTCGTGTGGATAATACTCGTAATGTGTGGAATGCAGAATATGTTGTGCAAAATGTTTTACATAAATAACAAGTAAAACCGTTAAGTTCGACCATGCCGAATCCTATATACCCTCCACCATGGATAGCATGTGACCTCATAAAATAACTCAAACCTTAAGAAAATAACACCGAAAAACCAAAAAAAAAATATAGTAGATGAGAACAGTAGGTTACAAGTTAGATGCTATGTATGGGAGCTATATCTAAATATGGACCGATATCGCCCATTTTCAATCCCAAGTTACCTGCAGCTATAAGAAGTATCTATACCAAATTTCAGCCACCTAGCTCAAGTATTATAGATTGTAGCGTGATTACAACAGACGGACGGACGGACAGACGGACATGGCTAAATCGTCTTAGAATTGTACGACGATTAAGAATATATATACTTTATGGGGTCTCAGATCAATATTTAGAGGTGTTATAAACGGAGTGACAAAATGAATATACCCCTCATCCTATGGTGGAGGGTATAAAAATAAAAGCAACAATCATCAAATAGAAAGAACAGGGTTAAGCGATATTTACATAAAAGTTTAGTGTTTTTTTGTGTTCTAAAATTTGTATCAAATATCTCCACATCTCATAATAGTGATGAATTTGTAACATGAGATTTTTAAATTTGTTATGAATTGTTTGGTTGTTTGTTCAATAAATAGAATAAAAATTAAAGAAAACTGTTTTTAATTAATTGTCGGTAGTATATGACTGACAAATTGTCAGAACAACAAATTTTTTAAAACAGTTGATTGTGGCAACATACAACAGATAATTTTAGCCACCATTTTCGTAGTTGGCGCAACCAAATATGATTGTTGTCAACGTGGAGGCAGAAATATACCACAACAAAAATGTTGGTTGTCCTGATGGAATCGCATGATAGTAGACAGAACTACCAAAATTCGGTTGGCAAATAATTCGGTTGAGGCAACCAAACTGTATTCTGTGTGTATTACTAGCATAAGTGGATTTTTGTAGTGTTTCGATTGCTACATAAACATAAGTGTAAGTGGTTATGATTAAAATTCCTCATGTCATTGCGTGGACTTATTTTTCTTCAATGACATTCCTCTTTAAAACTAATTAGAAGGAAAATCGAATTATAAGCAATTACTATTGTTTCTAATGACATTTTTTTTAAACTTTAACCAAAATTGTTTCATCTTTTTTTAAAAAACTTTGCGTTCTATAATACATAATAGAGGCAAAGATGGTCTAAAGCCAGGAGAATATCCATGTGACAAATCTTTAACCAAAATTTAAATATATTTTTTTAGTCTATGAAATTAATTAGATATCTGCAAGTGAACAAAAATATTTGTTTCATTTCAACAGTCGATCTAATGTACATCCATAAGAGAAAATGTTGTATTCCAACGTCAACCATTAATTAACCCATTAACATTTTCAGCTAAAACCCTACCCCTTGGTTGGTTGGTGGGTAGCCTGTGCCAGCCATCTCTGGGATCTTGGATATTATTGGGGTGCTGCTGTGTTTGGGTGTTCGCCCAAGTGTTGGTTGTCGTAGCTGTCGTCGCATAATATTCAGTCTGTCCCTATGTCCGTCCTTTAGTCAGTCAGACAGGCATTCCTGTGATTTCGTTTCGTTTGAAGTATATTTTGACACACAAGTGTCACTATTAATTACCTTACATACAGACATATACATATACCCATACTTACATACATACATATGTATGAATATATGTATTCATTTATGTAGAATATTATTTGATGTTGTTGTACATTTTATGTTGCTGCTGCTGCTGTCTATGCCGCAAACCTACAAAAACTCAAGCCATGGCCCCTATCAAGTCACTCACTTTCAGAGGTATCCGTTGATGTGGTTGTACTGTATGAAGTGTGCTACGCTTTCGCGATTACTTTGGTGTCTATGTATGTACTCGTATGTATATCTTTGATTGCCCGTGAGTTGCTGCTGCGCAATCAATAAATTTTAAGTGTGCGACACTTTTTGACACGCACTTCACGCGTTCCTACAAAACAAAGTTACCATGAATAAGTGCAACCCATACATATTCGGGCAAATATATGTACACACATATTCATAGATAGGTGTACATTCTTTATGCGCATTGTACATCCAGTGATCCATATGGCATGCAACCTCGCCTAGTGGAAAATAACAGATTCTACAGGGGAAAAAAATTACTCAATTTTAAACATTCTGCTCCAAAGACGTCACAATACTTAAAATAAGGTCAGGTCGTACTTAGAATTGTACTTCATTCGTTTTAAATTTTATGACGCCTTTGGTGCAAAAACTTTCCGGAAAATACTTTCAGCGCAATTTAAGTCATTTGTGCAATGTCCGTCCGTCTGTTTTGTTGTTGCGCACGATAACTCTCAAAAGGTGTAATGGTTTGAATTAAAATTTTGTATGCCGTAATATTTTTCTCTATCTCAGGATAAGTTGGAAGATGACCCATATTAGACCACTCCTTTTAGAACCTCCCCCTTAAAGGGTTTAAATTAAATGAAATATTAATTCTCTAATAACCTTCATACATATCTATATTTCTTATCCGAATCTTCTGAAATTTCACACATAGTTATAGTCTATTAGTCGCTATCACATTGAGAAAAATGGGCGAAGTTGTAAGGCGGTTTTTGTACCTCCCACACAAAAGGGACCCTTGGAACAAAAAGCTAACGGCTTTTAACTGTAATAACAGTGCATATAAAGGGTAATAAATTAAATGGTAAGGGTCGATGTTGAATGTGAACCACACCTAAACGTCAAGTTTTTTTCTGCATTTCATTTGAGATTTCTCAATTTCAGACTAAATCAATTTGAACCATGGAAAGATACAAAATCGAACAACGCGTTAAAGTTTTTTAAGCCTTTTAAGAAAATGGACGTTCAAATCAAAATGCATTTCGTGCACTTCGTGATGTTTTTTTGATCAGCATAATCGACCAAATGTGTCCACAATCGACAGAATTGTGGGCAAATTTCAGCAAACCGGGTCTGTAGGAGGTGTGAAAACACCTGTGCATGCTCGCCCAGTTCGTTTGGTGCGGCTTATGGGCTGGCGACGTCATCGGGCCATACTTCTTCGAAATGAGGCCGGTCAAGCAGTTACTGTGAATGGTGTTCGCTATCGTGAGATGATAACGAACTTTTTATGGCCCGAATTGGAAGATATGGATGTGGACAATATGTGGTTTCTTCTAAATAACTAACCAAAATGTAATTTTGGGGTATACATAAATTATTAATTAATTTCAAAACGATTGAATGTAAAATAAAGCTTCTGAAGTGATCGGAAGGAACATATATATGGGGTCTATGAAACATATGTGAAATACTGCTTCTATAGTCCTAAAGATCAAAATCGGAAGAAATATATATTTATATGGCGGGTAATAAGAATTAGTGAATGGTTCTGGAAATTGAAAGTCGACTTTCGATTTTTTCATCATTCGATCAGTCGATTAATCGGACCTAAAAGTAGACATTTTCATAGTCGATTAAAATAAAATTAAGTCATTTTAAAGCATGCTGATTTTCTTCGAAATATTTTAATTGTAGTACATTGGATTGCAACAAAAACAGAATTTATTAATAACACTTTATCCTTTCCAAAAATGTTGATATATGAGAATATACATGCTTCTTAAGTTCATATTTTGTGACGGTGCCACTTGCCACTCAGTTAAAGAAACAATGGCCCTTTTGCGCAACAAATTCAATGGCCGCGTTATCTCACGTCGTGGCGATGTCAATTGGCCGCCAAGATCATGTGATTTGACACCGTTGGACTTCTTTCTTTGGTGTTATTTGAAAGAAAAGCTGTACGTCGATAAGCCAGCAACAATTCAAGAGCTAAAGGATGAGATAATTTGGCACATTAACGGCATAGAACCTCAATTATGCCTCAGCGTCTTCGAAAATTTGGACCATCGGATGAAGGTGTGCCGCCGAGGTCGCGGCAGCCATTTGACCGATATTTTGTTCCATACATAATTGAACCATACCAATATTATCATAATAAAAAGAAATGACAATATTTTCCTACATAATTTGTGTTTTATTCAAAATCAACATCGGCCCTTAAAATTGAACCACCCTTTAGTTTGTCGTTTTTAAAGGACTTTCAAAATTTCAAAGATAATATTTTTGAAAATTTTTTCTTTGCACTAATTACAATGTGAATTGATATATGCATTTTTATATCAAATGAAAGGGGATAATTCTTGCTATTCACTAAAATATTTGGAATAATTTTCGAAGGACGAACGGTAGTAAAAAAAAATGGCCTTTTAAACTAAACAAACATCCCAGTTTAAACAACATAATTAATAAAAATATTTCTCTTTCACATTTCTAAAAGAAATGTTCTAATTCCAAAAAATATTGCCTAATTTTAGGCATAAACTTGGTGGAGAAATGTAGCCGGTAATTTAAACAAATAAGTGACTACGGATTAAGTTATCCCATAAATATCAATAGTTATCGAAATTTTCATGGAAATGTAGGAGCAATCTCGCCTATGAGTTTGGGGGTCGTGGGTTCGATTCCCAACAGAGGCTCTGGTCTGTCGCTGCAAAAATCTAGCCACATGGTCTTTGTAACCCGGCTTTTCCTTGGACCTTAACATTAGAATATACTCGTAAATTTACTTTGTATTGTAATTCATATACTCGTAAATATATAAATATAAATATATATTTTCATGGAAATGTTATTATAACTTCCATTTGAAAATAAAAAAATTCACTTAGCTCCCTAGGTGTTCAAGATGTAATTAATTTCGCAATTGATTATATTATTAAGTTCTGCATGAAAATTAACAAAAAAAATTGTTTTTAATTTTGCCTGAAATTAATCGATGCTAACATTGTTCTCCAGCAAACATAACTGAGTGATGTTTAAATTAAATTAATTCAATTAAATTGTTTATTGTTTTCCATTCCAGCCGCATTATTGTAGAGAGATTTTTTTCTCAATGCTGCTAGGATTTTCAATGTAATATGTAAATATTATACATGACCACTAAATAATATTTTTTCTGTTATTTAGGGCAATCATAAATATGAAAAATGTTATGATTACAAGAAAAAAAACAGAACATTATGTCGCCCTCCCGCACCGATGATTGCCAACGATATAAAGGGGGAAATCCAAGAGAGAGATTTATAATAACGTTGACAAATATTGTTTATTGCCAGTGGGTTGGTGTGTTAATTTTTTGCTGTTTGAAGTACAAAAAATCTGCCTGACACATGAAACAATAATTCTTTTTGGCTGCCGTTTTTTGTTTTGTTTTAAATGACATAATTTCTGATGTTGTGGCGTTGGTGCTGAAATTGCAACCAACGCAAAGAAATTATGGCAGCCTGGCTGCCAGCCGCCCAGCCTGCCACCAGGGCATGTTGAACGTTTGCAATTTGCATTGCATATGCCAAGCTCCTCCGTATGCAACAGCGAAAAAATCTGGTGCACTGCACATGCGTACGTCCGCACACAACTTTTGGGGATTGGCGGTGGCTCGTGTGATTGGAACAAATTGTTCGATGTTGGCCTGTTAAACCACAAACTAAATATGTTTGTCGCTGTTTTATTATTGTTTATGTGAAATGGGTGGTTTTTGTAAGCTGCTGCCATTTGCTGCTGAAATAACAAATTGAATTGATGATTTACTGAATGTTTTGTTTTTTTTTTCGTTGGGAAGGATAGTTTTCAACAACTTGTTTTTACTTAAATATTTGCTGAGTAGTAGTTCAAGTGAATTTGATTTTTTTTGGAATTGCATTTTTTCATAATTTAAATGATATATGTATATTTTTGGTAACGAAGGAAAAATATCTTTATTATTGCCTACTTTGAGGCTCTTTGCTTGATTTAATTTATAGTATTCGTAAAGACTACAATCTAGTGATGTCAAACGGAAAATCCCGATCCCGAAAATCCTGATCCCGAAAAATCCCGAATCCCGGGATTTTTTAAAATGAATCCCGGGAAATGAATGTAATAACATATGAAGCTGTCTCGTATACAATATTTGGTGTAAGATAGATACACTCTGTCGAAAATGTATACTAATGATGCAAATTGTTAACATAAATAAACATTGACACAGAAATTTGGAGAAGAATTACAAAATATATCATAAATTTAATTATAAACAAGTAAACCTTAAACAAGAAGACAAATGGAGTTTGTGTCCCACAAACCGAATTACATTGTATTCTATTCTTTCAAATTTATGAAAAAATCCTTATATAGCGTGATCCATTTCCAGGTTCTCTACTTTTTTAAAGAAAAAAAAAAACACGGAAAATTCAAATTGAATGGGGAATGTTTATTATCATTTGAAAGAACATTATTTGGCATTTATTTTTTGAAGATTATGTCTATCAAATGTTGGCCGCGGCTACGTCTCAGATGGTCCATCCGTTGAGTCCAATTTTCGATGACTCGTTCGAGCATTTCGACTGGTAACTGGCGAATGACACGCGTGATGCTTTGCTCCAAGGCCTCAATCGAAGCGGGTTTGTCCGCATAAACTTTAGACTTTACATATCCCCACAGGAAAGAGTCTAACGGTGTGATAGCACACGATCTTGGTGGCCAATCGACCGGCCCAAAACGTGAAATTATCTGCTCACCGAAGTGTTCTCTCAATAAATCCATTGATTGATGCGATGTGTGGGAAGTGGAGCCGTCTTGTTGAAGCCAAATGTCGCCGAGATCACGAGCTTCAATTTCAGGCATCAAATAGTCGATTATCATGCCACGATAACGGTCGCCATTGACGGTTACGTTCTCACCGGCATCATTTTTGAAGAAATATGGACCGATGATTCCGGTACGTCGGATAGGGAATCGGTCAATGGCAAAAAGATAGCTCTGAACGAGAGCTAAAATATTGCTTATGGGTGTCAAGGTCGTGGGTCGACTGAAGTGTTTTTTTTTTGGATTTAAAAAAATGGACTCAGCTCAATTGGCGAACTATTATTTTGATAATAAAACTGAATAATTTGTAAACGTTGTTCAGGCGTAAGTCTTTCCATGATGAAATGCCAAACAATACTTAACAAAAAAACGTGACAGCATGACACTGATCTGTCAAAAAAGGCTATTGAAAAAAGTATCTCTACTTAGATCACCCTACACAAATCTGATTTGGATCGACACATCGATTTGGTTCTTATAAAAACGCAATCAGTCAAACTGTCAAAACTAAATTAAAACTGAACTAAAATGTTTGTATTACATTTCGAAATATCATCACGAATGAAAAAACCCCGGGAAATCGAAAAATTTCGGGATCGCGAAAAACCCGGGAAAATCCCGGGATTTGCAATTTAAAAATCCCGAATCCCGGGATTTGTGAAAACCAATCCCGTTTGACATCTCTACTAAAATCTGAGCCTTGGCTGAGACTTCAGTTAGGGGAATTTATTTGAATTTGTATGTATATGACTTGCGAAAGTACATGACTTAAACAAAACATTTAACAGTATTGTTTAGTTTGGTTTGCCATTTCATCATGAATAGTCTTACACGAGAGCAACGCTTGCAAGTTGTTGAAATTGTCTATAAAAGTAATGGTTCTGTTCGTCACACTTCTGCGATGAAGCTTATTTTTGGTTGGATAGGAACATAAATAAGCAAAATTTTTGCATTTGACGTGAAGATTATCCACAAAATTTTGTCCAAACACAATTATATCCACAGAAAATTACTGTTTGATGCGCTTTATGGGATGTCTGAGTCATTGGCAGGGCTGGCATTAATCTTGCTGACAAGTGGTGCCAACTGGACGGACAACAGGCTACAAACGAATGATTTCACGTACTATGGTATTGTTAATTGCCACCAAGATCATGTAATTTAATCCAATTGGATTATTTTCTTTTTAAATTTCAATGCTCCACCCATAACTTTGCGTAACAACAATTACTTTTGCATTCATATTCATAGCAGTAATTATGCCACCAATTACTCGCGCTTTAATTGAATTCAATGGGATCTCTAATAATCTAGACTGTAGTGAATCTTTTATTATAACATTCTGTTTAATTTATTTTTAGTTCTAAGTTTCTCTGTAAGGAACATTGAATTCTATAGACCCAAATAAATTATTTTCTGTGTGTTTATGTAAAGACACTCGTCTACGCCGATAAACCAGAGAGAGACAACTGAACAACTGGAAATCAACATTCGACGAGTTATTGGCGAAATACGGCCGCAAATGCTTCTAAAAGTGTGTGAAGTGGAACAAATCATATATAAAAATTAATGACATACAATTAGCTATTCAATTTAATTGATATTAAAAATTTTGCTTTATTTTAAGATAAAGATCTGTAACTCAAATGAAAATCCCGGTATGAGGAATCTAGCTCAATTATTTTTCTTGAAGTAATAGAACGAACATTCGTCATATTGATGAATATTAATGGGAGTTTGCTTTTGACAGCCAAAGCGAGCAGACGTGTTTTCTGGAGCAAATCAAATAAATTTTTGAATTTCCTTTTACGTCAAAAAAATTATTTCTTAATTTTTGAAAAACAATTTTTCTTCGAAGAATTGAATAATTTTATTTTCAAATTCTGATTGAAGTCGAAGGCGCTTAAATGACGAAGGAAGAGAAAGTCGATGGCGTGAAGAAGCCGCCGGATAAGAATTTACGTATGGATAATCCGGTTAAACCTCCAGAGCAGCAATCGCAATCTAAATCTCATTTGGGTAAAGCATTGCATCAAGCCGTTTTTGATGAAAGAAGATCTTTGGAATCTCAAAACTTTGAAGGCTCTACATCGATGGATGTAGCTGAATCGCAAAGCGAGAATGTTGCTGGAGTGCAGTTCAATCCAGAAGAAGAAGATTTTCAATTGGTTGAACATAAACGCAAGCGATATAGTGACAATTGTGAAGCTGGTACCTCAAGAAGTTTCCGACTAAAAGAAAATTATGTTGCAAGCACAGCAAAGAAAGGTTTGTTGGTGGACGGTGCATCTAAGGTAGATATTAGTCCTAATCTAAGTCAGAATAGATTTGCGATTTTGCAGGATTTCGTAGTTGGGGATTTAAATGCCCCAGTTCATACACCGAGAAAAGTTGTAAATGATAGAGTGAATTCTGATAAATCGAAGACTGGTTCTGTGAAATTTTGTCCTCCCATCTTTTTGAGGAATGTTGATGTTAAGGGCATGATTGACCAGCTAAATTCATGGACACCTAAAGTGAATTTCAAATTTGTGAACCAAAGCAGATTTAAAAGCAAACTGTACTTGGAGGACCCACATGTACATTCGGAGATGATGCAGATCTTGCGTAATAGTGGAAAGGATTCTTATTCACACACCCCGAAGGAGTTTAAACGTGTGACCTTGATTTTGCGGGGTTTGGTTCATGGCACTGATGTGAATGATGTAAAAAGTTTTTTTGATAGGTCTGACCCCGGGGTTATTGAATCTGTTTCTAAGTTCCAATCGGCTCATTCTAAACGCCATAATTATGACACGGGTCTTTTTCAGGTCACCTTATTTGCGGGGAAGAAAGCTGGTGATATTTCGCATAGAAAATTGATGTTAGATCAGGTAGTTTCCTGGGAACGCCCCAATTCGAATTTTAAGGAAGTACAGTGTAAGAGATGCCAGAAATGGGGACATATTGCTCGGAATTGCAGCCGCCCGTTTTCCTGTGTGAAGTGTGACTCTGTTCATGAGCCGGGTGCATGCCTTCGGGGTCAGAACGGCGAGAATCCTAAATGTGTTAATTGCGGCGAACTGGGCCACCCGGCGAGTTGGAGGGGATGTTCGGCTTTCAAGGAATACCAGGAGTTTAGGCTTAAACTGTCGAAGGAGGCCAGTGAGAGGAGACGAGTGGCTACGGAAAATGTGTCTCGTTCAATCTTTCAGTCAGGTTTTGTTAGTGGAGGAAAGTCATTTGCTTCATGTTTTCATCAAACTGGTGACCCGAATTTTTCTAATGTTAGAAGTCCGGCGAGGCCTTCGCCAATAATCGCGGAATTTATGGAGATAGCTAAGGTTATTTGTGGATCGGAGCCATTGGAGGAGAGAATTAAGAAGTTTATGCTTAACTATAAGACTATGTCAAAGGAACAAGCCAGACAGGAATGCTTGTTATTACTCAAGGAAGTTTCAGAATCTTATGGTCCATAGGTATTTGAATTTTTTGACATTTAACGTTAGATCTCTTGTGGATACTAGTAGAAGAATTCAATTGTGTGATGTTTTGAGGAATAATGGGATTGATTTTGCGTTTATTCAGGAAACGCACTTGAAATATCGTAAACGTGTTAATTTGGAGAAATATTCATTCATTAGGGATGATGGAGCTCAGGGTATTGGTATTGTTGTAAGGGATTCTATTGAATATACAAGGGTTGATATTCCGAACATAATTTTTCCGAATATTTTTATAAAGGTCGAAATGAATTTCAATGGCACATTAAAGAAGTTTCTTTTTGGTTGTGTATATTTTCCGTCTAATTATAACTCTGTTTCTATTTCTGATGGCCTTTCTGCAATTAGCGTTTTTTCTCAGAACTTTGATGGTGTGGTTATTGGTGGCGATCTTAATGCCAGGAATTCCGTTTGGGGGGATGCATTTAATAATGCGAATGGTATTGTGTTGAACGATTGGATTGTTCGTAATTCATCTGACTTTACGAGGCTTTGTGATTCGAGACCATCATATCTGAACGGCTCGTCATTTTTGGATCATTTCTTGATTAGTTCGGATTTACTTGATGACATGGACATTAATTACGAGGTTGGATGTCTGTCGACTTTCTCGGACCATTTCCCTTTGAGACTTCGACTTAGATTTAGTGATTTTCGGTTTCTGCTAAAGGTTCCTCGAGGTATTCGGTCGTTCGATGGAACTGATTGGGATCTTTTTCGTGATGATGTGACGGTAGGCTTGTCGGTGAACTTTCCTCCATGTGATCGGAATCTTTCGAACTCTGAGATTGATACTTATATTCGAGAGTTTTCGTCACTGATGGATGGGACAACTTCAAGGCATTCGTCGAATGTGGATCTAAGGGGTAGGAGGTTTGTTGTGTCTCGGAATGTTCGAAGACTTTTCCAGATTAAGTATGACCTTCAGAGGAGACTGAAGACTATTTACCACCGCACACTGAATAGGTGTCATCCGGATTATTTACTTATTTCGAAGCAGATTCAACTTCTAGGGATTATTATCAGGGAACAGGTGAATTTGGAACAGGCTGATCGGTTGAACAGGAAACTAGAAGGAATAAGGCCAGGCCCTAGGGCCTTTAGGGAGATTTATGGCGTAATTGGTTCTAGGCGTCAATCTGGTTTAGGACAGGTTTCCGTTGGTGGAGTTTTGATGGAAGGACCACGTAGACTGAGTGCACTGAAGAACCATTTTGCTTCCGTTTATCAACCATTTACTCCCGACAGAGATGTTGCTGGAATAGTTTCGGTTATCACGGAGAACATTACCCAAGTCTCTGAACCCAGGTGTGTCTTTGATGGGCATTCTGGGGCTTTGAATACGTCGGACTCCGCTATGGTTTCGCTTGATAGTGTTGTGGAACAGGTAGCATTGTTGAACAATAAGAGATCTTCCGGTCCGGATAACATTTCAAATTATTTGATTAGGAAAATGCCAACTAGGGCTTTTGAGTTTTTGACAATTATTTTCAACAACTGTATCAGCAATTGCTACTTTCCTGATTCATGGAAGATTGCGAGGATTATTCCAATTGCGAAGAAACCTGGGAACTCCGATGTCAACAATCTGAGACCAATTTCTATGCTGTCGAACTTAGGGAAGCTTCTTGAGAAAATTGTTTTGGGGAAGATGCGAGTGGCTGTCGAGGATCTGTATATTCCTGAGTACCAGTTTGGATTTAAAAAGGGTCATTCGACGACCCACGCATTGCTGAAATTTCAAGATGACGTCGTCAGGAACCTGAGACAATCTAAGTGTACTGTTGCGGTATCCCTTGATATTGAGAAGGCTTTTGATCATGCGTATCATGACGGGATTCTGTATAAGCTGATTAATATTGGATTTGATAGGTTTGCGATAAAACTTCTTCATAGCTTCTTCCACGATCGGAAATTTTTTGTTGAGGTGGATGGTACCTCCAGTTCGCTCGGTGATATTGGTTGTGGTGTCCCACAAGGCTCAATAATGGCTCCGTTTTTGTACAATGTATTTATCCATGATTTCCCTCACATATCTGGTGGGTCGAAGAGCATATTATACGCTGATGATTCCTTATTATACGCGCATGCTGAATCGCCGATTGTTGCTCTTTCCTTGGTTCAACGACATCTGTCTATTGTTAACGATTATTATACTTCCTGGGGTATAAAGATAAATGTTGGAAAATGTGAGGCTTTATGTCTGAGGAATGCGTCAGGGAAATGTGCTAGGTTTGTAGTACCCGAGAGTAAGGTTTTAAGACTGTTCTTAAATGGAACCGAGATTCCATTTAGGAATAGTTTTAAATACCTTGGAGTCCACTTCAACAAGTTGATGAAGTTTAATGAGCATGCGCGTATAATGTTGAGGAAGGTTAGTAGGGTGAAGGGATCACTTTCTGGAGTACTATGTAATAGATCATTACCAATTTCAACTAAACTTTTGATATACAAGGTGTGTATAAGGCCGATCTTATTATACGCATTTCCTATATGGTTTAGCATTTCTCCAACTGTTGCTAGGGAGCTGGAGATATGTGAAAGGAAGGTCATACGGCAGTGTGTGAATAAGAATTTTGAAACCCCAACGAGGAGATACTCGAATGTGCACATTTATGGGGAATCCTCCATTACTCCCATTGGGAAATATTCTCTAAATTTTCTTCGGAAGTTTGCGGAAAGTCTGGCTCATCATGAGAACAATTTGATCTTGGAAATTTTTAATTTCCAAAAAGAATTTGGCTGGTCGGATGTCTATTATCTATCACCAATCGGAATTTTAAGGGAGAACACCACGCTGGAGTCAGATCCAATACCTTCTATTTTGACGGAATTTTACTCATCAACACTACCTAACACACATAGGGGTTAGTTACTTTATTTAGTTTATTATTAGTAAGTTAGTGTTAAATTAGTTTTAGATTATTTTTTAAGATGATTTTAGTCTTAGTACTTTATTTCTTTTTTATGTAATAGTTTTTAATTACTTCCCGGAGTTTGACCTCCATGATATTTGTCAAAGCGCCTGGAGCAAGCGCTGTTGAAACTTTATTACGATATAATATAGTCAATACCAATTCAGAGAGCTCGTTGCTTATAAACATATATATTAAATTAAAATAATACATAATAGTTTTAAGTTTTCTTTGTCAATATTCATTCCAACCTTTAAATTCTTATATAAGTCTCAATAAATCGAATCTTGAATCTTGATGAATATTAATGATAGATACAATATTATAAATGCATATTGCCTAATTTTAGGCTCATGACTCGTTGAAAATTAGAACAACTGTGAAGTTTAGTAACAGTATTTCTAACAAATAAAAAGATATAGATTTTTTAAAAAAAAAGTATTTTTTGCTGTCACGGAAAACCTCTAAACCAGTAAGGAAAGGCTAAGGTCGGGTGGTACCGACTTATATGATACCCTACATCACTCTAGTAAATTTGGATAACAAAGAGATATCTGATGTATACTTTAACTAAAATTTGTTTATATAATTTACATTTGGTACGTCTCTTCCTCTGTAGCCAAATCGGACGAAGCATATACGAGTTATGGGAGCTACTACTAAATATCAGCCGATTTTTTTTCAAATTCGACAATGTTGTTCCATGGATCAAGAAACTCTACCATGCTAAATTTCAAAACGATTGGATGTAAATTACAACTTGTATTGGGCCAAAACGGACGAAACATAAATATGTGAGCTATATCTAAAACTGAATGGATTTTCTTCAAATTGGGCAAGGTTGGTCGATGGATCAATAAACAGCACCATGATAAATTTAAAAACAATTGGATGTAGAATACAGCTTCTATAGGACTAAATGGCGGATATATATATATGGGGGCTATAGCTAAATCTGATCCGATTTTTCTTCAAATTCGGCAATCAAGAAACTCTACCGTTCTAAATTTCAAAACGATTGAATGTAAACTACAGCTTCTACGAGGGCTGCTATTTATATTTCGGTCCTGGCAATGCTGGTGTTGCCAGATGAAAACTGGAACTTCCATTGGAAAGTATAACATTTTTTAGCATAACTTCACTCTGATCGTTTTGTCTTTTGAGCGCGAATTGTTTTGGTTACAGTGTGTTGAAAATTCACCTCCAAAACATGGTTTTTGAACGCTTCAACAGCTGCTTCAGGCGTCGAAAAACGTTGACGAACAACTTTCGTTGCATTTGGCTCGTCTTCGAAGACCCACACGGTCGACTGGTGTTTTGTTTCGGGCTCATATTCGTCACCTGTAACGATCTTATAAACGTCTTTTGAAGCACCGCGATCGTATTTTTTCAAAATTTCTTTGCACCAATCGACACGAGCCTTTTTTAGAGCGATTGTCAAATTGTGAGGGATCCAACGAGAACAAACCTTTTTTTACGGCCAGGTGTTGATGCAATATCGAATGTATGCTGGTGAAAAAAATGTCCAAGGATGCCTCTATCTCACGGTATGTCACATGACGATCTTGTATTATCATTTCACGCACGGCATCAATGTTCTCTGGCACAACGGCCGTTTTTGGACGACCTTCGTCTTTGAGCGAGCGTCGGCAACGATTGAATACATTAATCCAGTTTTTAACAGTGCTATAGGATGGTGCATCATTGCCAAACAAAGATTTAAGTTCAAGTTCAAAGTAGTGCAAAATGATCGCACGAAAATGTTAACGAGTTAATTCCATTTTTTTTGCCAAATTGATTTTTTCAAGTCACTAAAAATGTCAAACTTTCCAATGTAAATGTCAGATGGCGCCAGGCAACACTTAGTGTTTCCTAGGCCAGAAATATATATAGCAACCCTTGTATAGGGCTAAACATATGTATATATAGGAGCTATATCAAAATCTGAACTGATTTTCTTTAAATTCGACAAAGTTGGTCAATAGATCAATAAACTCTACCATACAACATTTCAAAACAGTTGGATGTAAAATAAAACTTTTATAGGGCTATAGTGCCAAATCGGACGAAACACTTACATATATGGGAGCTACATATATTTAAATCTGAACCGATTTCAACCGGCTTCTTTCCAGTTGCGAAAGACAGCTAACTGAACAATTTCATCACGATCGGAGTAAAATTGCGACCTGTACTTAAAGAAAAACATAAGATGGACAGACAGACGGACAGACATGATTAAATCAGCTAGTGATTCTGCGTCGATCGAAACCCAATTTTTGTCATCCCATCGATGTGTCGTGGAACTCCACATATACAGGAAAAAATATATATTCTATTAATATACTGTATTTTAAAAATAATAATAATGTCTTAAATAAAAAGTTATAATGAACTCAAAACCCTTCGGTCATTTTGGGCCACCCTGTCAATGTTATTATCTTTATATATGTTTCATGCGATTTTTTTTTTTGCAATTTTTACCTTATATATGGAAAATTTTCTAATTTGCCATTTGAGTCAGAAGAAAACCAACGTAATTTATTATTCTACTAAAGTCGTTGGAAATTTTTTTTAATTTTTATAGCAGTAGTTCAGAGAAAAGGTTAAGAGGTACTGAAAGTGTGTTGTCAATTTATTTTATTTGGAAACTAGCATAAACCTTTTCTTGAATTAAATGCATACTCGTACCTTTAGTATTATATTTAACCTTAATGTTATTTATTCTGATATTGAAGTAAGAGTGTCAATTCCGCAAAAATAATATTTAGTATAGTTTCGTTTTAAAAATAAGGCCTGCATCTAGGCTGTGATATCTTTGTGGTGTATTTTTGAGGTTTGAGCATGTGTAAGCTTTTTTTGTCATCATAACCTCCCATTTTTGAATACCTCTCAAGAGTATCTTTTAACACATTTATTTTCTATTTATAAATCACACCTACCCCATTAGCAATTTTTTAGAACTATCGAATAAATCTCGTTAAATTACTTCCGTTGTCAGTGGTTTCTTTCGCAAACAAAATTATTTCTATATTTAACTCTTCCCAAGCCTGAGACAAACCTTTTTTTGGAACTGGGACTGCCGCAACTTATCGATTTTACTATGTCACAGTGAAACACTTGAATTATTTCTTCCCAAGCATAAATCCTCTCGTGGAGAGGGAACGTGCTAAAAATAAATTTTGGTTATAAATCATTTTTACACATCCCAAAAATGGAGAATTAACACATCTATTAAGATGTTCAGTTCATGATATAAATAACAAAGAAACCGCTTTGTATCATTTGAAAATCCAATTCCGAACACATTGAAATGTGGTTGAAAGTAAAGCACATAAATCAATGTGCAAAGACAAAGTTATTTCGGAAAAGGAAACCAACATGAAATGGTTGAAAGAAAAGACAGCAGATGTGTAACAAAGTTTAAAACTCAAAGTAGATAAACGTTAAAAAGATTTTAAAAATTAAAATGGTGAGGCGTTAAAGTAAGTTCAACAGAATATGTGGCATACCCTAAGGGGAAGTTGAAAATAAATTAACAATTTTGACATTATCATTTGATTTTACAATGTTTTAATTTTAAAAATAAAAAAATGTTTTAATTAAAGTGAGCGATGTTCTAATTTGAATATGTGATTATTTCATAATTTAAATATTCATAATTTAAATATCTCATATAAATATTTACTTTTTACTATGAAAGGTTTCCTACCAACTCATATATTTTTACACACCTTTACAATATATAAATATTTCACATACTTTGAATATTCTCCATAATAACATCGCACTGGGATAACTGAAAGTTCTTCCTAATTTTAGGATAAATAATTACACTACTCAGATAATTGAAAAATTGCCTATCTTTGGGATATATAATAACACTACTCAGGTAATCAAAACTGTTGCCTATCTTTAGGATTCATAATAACACAACTTTCGTCTAATAGAAAATGTTGCCTATCGTTAGGATAATTAATAACACAACTTTCGGATAATTAAAAATGTTGCCTATATTTAGGATACATATGTATTAAAATAGAACATGTACGTATTGTAACAGTATTATTCATATCTACAGTTACTATGGTGACCTATTTTATGAATCACCTGCCTTTAAATTTACTAAATAATCCCACAATAACATCAATAAATTTCCTTTAACTTTAATCTTCTCTACATATGGGTATCCTTGCGTTTGTAGGACAGCAAAGGCAATACTACCATATATTTGTATTTATTCTCCTTACAAATCTCCTAAATATTTCTATGATTCCCTGGGTCAAATACTACTTAACATTCAATTAATAATATGTCATATTTCAATAGCTTGGGTGTTTCTTTAAACTGTGGTATACGTTTAGGCGTAGATATTTAAATGTTGAATAGCTGGATTATGTGTGTGGGAGGGGATCAATGGGGAATGGAGAAGAAAGGAAGATAGAAAGAAATTGAATAATAATACCTCCAGATTTTCTAAAATGCAAATCACGGAAATGTATATTAGGAAAAATGTATCATACGGTCTTATGGCGCAAGAGACACAAGAATATGGAAATAAGGCAAAGTGGAGAACAATAAACTGAAGTGGAGAACGGTAAGAGATAGCTTTATGAGATGGGTTCTTAAGTATTTATGCAAAAAATATTGATAAGATTTATGGAAGGATAAGTCAAGATGGACGTTATGAAATCTATTAGAATTCTCATTTACATTTCTATCCTCCTCACCAAGGAAAGCGATTAAAAATAATTACATACATGAATAAGAATCGATGGAATAACAATTAGAAACGGTTACTATTTATGTCACGAATTTAATTATTTTTATTCTTGGAAATTGGCCAAGTCAATATTTTTGTGCCTAAAAGTCGGCAATATGAGGCAGTGTTGCGCAAAGTTTAATGCGTAAAAATAAGGGAAAATGCTAGTTTAAAAAGGTCCTTTATATGATACCAAAAAAAATGAGGGGAGATATATTGTTTTGAAAAATGTTTAAGATCCACACAATCTTGCACAACTTCAGGCCTTATAATAAAAATATATGTCACTTTCCCCAAAATACAGTTAACCACGCGGATACCCCTATGGTATTTTGTGAACTGTTATCTGATTGTTCAACGAAGTAGATAGGTTATTATTTGGCAATTAGGAGAAAAAACGTTGTTCGAGTTAACCGAAAATATTGTCTACTTTATGGCTTCTGTCAAAAATATATAATACACTTAATTGCGTAATTAACTATTCATTATTGTTATTAATAAACCATTCGTATATTAATTAAAGTATACTTAATTAACGAGATTTTTTTTTGCAAATTTAGTGCCTACTTTAAGGCTTATTAAAATTCGAATATTGTATTATAATTTTAAACTACTTTCTTAAATGTGGTAACATTCATTCATTCGACCTGTATTGTTATTTTTTTTTTTAATTTTCAGAAGTAACAAATAAATCGTGGCCACCAATCCGCTTAAATATATTACTTCTGTTTAATCTCCCGGTAATATCTGTGGCATACTTTAGGGGCTGGTCCCATTTAATTGTTTTGTTCTTTATGCCATTTAACATTTCCATGATTTATAATGACTTAATTAGTCCCTAATTACATGACAATTTATAAGTAATAATGGGCGTGCGATAAACGGTTATTGTTGTTATAGTTGTTTGCGCCGCTGTTGCTGCTGCTCTCAAATAGAATAATTTCTAAATAAAAAACAAAGAAAAAACTAATAATTATTTACGAAACGTTTTGCCTTCGTGGCTTCCATAAAAATTCTTGGACGCCCAACAATTGGCGAGGTAAGACGCGACGCTACAACACGTTTGCTACAAGCAGCAATCTTTATGCAGAAAAATCACAGAAACGGCTGAAAGCGAAAAAAAAACAAATTTCTGTAATTATTTGTATTTATTAATGTTTTTCCTTCGTTGTATTCGGTTATGGAAAACCAGTTAATAATAAATACTACATGGCGGAGACAACATGTTCACACGTCTCCAATTACATATCTTGAAACAACATGTAATTACATTTTGGTACACCCTACACTTAGCGCAGTGGTGTTGGGTGTTGGGTGCGATAATTGCCAAGGCGACAGTTGAATGGCAGTTGAAGTGATGGTGATATAGTAGATGCTGCTGGTACTATTTAGCAGGCACGATATGTCGTACATTTGACAACCCTCCATAATTATTTTTTTTCGTTTTGTTTAAAATTGTGGAGCAGAGCGTGAATGAGAAATAATTTGAAAGCTCATAAACACTATTCCGTTTTTATCAAGATTATTTTAAGAGGAGTCAACTCCGGATGTCGTTTAGGGGACTACTTTAGTTAATAACAAGAGGGAAATAGTGATTTAAAGATCAAACTTTTTTGAATTACTTGAATGTTATCAAAATTATTGGAATTCTGTATAAGCAGATCAATAACAAAAATGCTAAAATTCTAACTCTTTGCTCATAGTCATTATGCTGTTTTAAAGTGAAGCACATCTCCAAAGAGTACTTTTGTACCCTGTTGCAGACTTTTAGGACCCTACATAATTCCGCAAAGGCAGATTTAACAGGTTTACCGTTTGTCAAATTAAACACTCCAGAGCCTCTGGTGGGAATCGAACCCACGACCCCCAAACTCATAGGCGAGTACGCTACCTACTCACCTACTGGGGCGCTCATATATATAATCAATATTTATTGAAAAATGTGGTATAAGGAGATGGTACAACACTTACACATAATTATTATTTATTAAAAAATATAGTAGTTCATAACTGACGCCACGCCACTAGCCAGACACTAGTTTACAAAAATTTTGCCCCAGGGCTGTGCATAACACTTTCTGGTGCAATTTGGTGTCCTAAACACGAACAAATATTTGAACTTTTTTATGGTAAATTTTCTTTTTAAATTTTTTTAATTGCAGTTTTCATAAAAGTAATCTTTGGTATTTGGAACATATTAAGTCCAAGAAGTAATCCGACAGATCCGGGATACTCGTTAAATATAAGTTAATTTTGAGGGCTACAAATGCTGGAAATATCCCTTTCACGTAGAAACATTGGTTTAGTAACAGCCGTTAACAATTTTAGAGAAAGGATATGTCTTTCATAAATTATATGAATTATATGAATTTGTATGTACTGGAATCAAAGTAATATGTGAAAAATTTCCCCTTTGTGTGGGAAGTACCAAAAAGGGCGGGGCCACTTCGTCCATTTTTTTTAAGTGATAGTGACGGATAAACTACCGGGTTTTTCAATAAGAGCGCTACAAAAGTTTTTTTTAATGGATATCAATGAAATTCTTTATTCCTGTGAAAGTTTGTTCGGCCCATAAACCGCACCAAACCGTAATTTTTTCGAGATGCAATGATGTGGATTGCTGTCTGAACAATAACGCATATTTTGTTTATTGACGAAGCCATTCAGCCAGAAATGAGCCTAATCGCTGAAGATTATTTTTCGATGAAAATCCGAATCATTTTCAAGCTGTTGCTCAGCCCAATTCACGAACATACGACGCTTCTGGTGGTCAAGCGGCTTCAGTTCTTGCGTCAACTTGATCTTGTAAGGATGTAGGCCAAGATCTTTTCGCAAAATTCGCCACAACGACGTCACAGAGATGCCCAACGCTTGAGAACGACGTGTGAGAGACACATTTGGGCTTTCTTCAACTGAAGCCTCAGCGGAAGCAATATTCTCGACACTACGGCCACTTCTTTGTCTCACTGGAACGGGAACATTTTGTACTGTGCCTGTGGATTCAAATTTTTCAACTAGACGCTCAATTGTTGATCTGCTAGGACGATTATGACGACCATAAATTGGACGTAGCGCTCTTAACGTTGGCTCGTATATCTTTCCATCATGAAATGGCAAACCTTACTAAAGAGAAATGTCAAAAGAGCGGCAAAAAATATGGCGTCGTTTGCTGTCCCTGTCGGTCTACTTTTGTAGCGTTCCTGTTGAAAAACCCGTTATTACTATGTAGATGGCGATAGTAGTTTGTAAAAAATTACTTTCGTGATAAGTAACAACCTACCAAAACATACGATATAAGTATCAAGGCGCCAAGTTGTTTCGCTTTTTTTGAGCACTCACAATTGGTCACCGATATGTAATACAATACGCAGTCATTCCAATATTAAAACCGAGCTAGAATCTACTTTAAGTGGGCGTCTGCTTCTTCGTTTATAACTATAAACTATTGGGGGCAGAGTTTAAACGGGCCGTACGAGCTGCAAAGACGAACTCAGTAGTGGTCGACCAATTGAGTTATCCACGCCAGAAATGGTTAAAAAATTCCACAAAATGACCGTCGGTTGAAGGTTCGTGAGCTAGCTGAAGTCATAGGCATTTCAAAAAGTGCTATACATCGCATATTGAAGGAAAATTTTATGATGAGAAAGCTGTGCGCAAGATGAGTGCCGCGTTTACTCACGAGCTAAAAGGAGATTATGTTGAAAAATAACGAAACGTTTGTTTTCTTTGTTAGATCGTCTAATTTTGATCGCCCGTATCCCCCTTAATGTAGGCAAAAAAAAATCTATTGAAAATCTAAATTTTCGATTTGAAATTCAAAAAACGCCAATTGAGATTAAACAATTATTTTTTGCATTTCATAATTTTCCTTTTGAAAGTGAAAACATATCAATTGAAATTCAAAACACATCAATTGAAATTCAAAGTTTTCATATAAACTTTTATTTTTTTAATTTGAAATGAGGCGTTTTGAATTTTAATGAAATTCTTAGAATTTCAATTTATTAATTTTAAATTTCAAATGAGTTAAATAATTTGTAATTTATAATTTTTCATTTGAAAATGACAACATAGCAATAAAAAATTCGAAACACGTCATTTGAAATTCATAACACACCAACTGACAACACCAACCAATTCAAAGTTTCCCATATGAAATTCCAGTGACATTTTTTGAATTTCAATTAAGATGTTTTGATTTTCAATTAAATTCTTTTAACTTCAATTGATACATTTCAAGATGAGTTTGAAATTTGAACTGACATTTTTGGAATTTCAATTGAGATGTTATGAATTTTAAAGAAATTAATTTAATATCAATTGATTCATTTTAAATTTCAAATGAATTTGAAATTTCAGTTGATGTGGTTTGCGATTCGAATGACTTTTTTAATTACGTTTGAGCTTTTTTGATTTTCAAATCGAATTTGCGAGTTTCAGTTGATTTTATTTGAAATTTAATAGATTTTTTCGAAAAACTGTTGATGTGGTTTGCATTTCGAATGGATTTTTTTAATTACGTTTGAGCTTTTTTTTATTTTCAAATCAAATTTGCGAATTTCAGTTGAAATTATTTGAAATTTAATTGATTTTTTTCGAAAAACTGTTAAAAATGTCGTGGACTACCGATTCTTGGGATAACAAAGCTTATGATAGGGGTCAAACTATGCAAATTAAAAACTTTTCTGAAGTTCACTGAAACAATTCCATAATTAGCCTATGCAAATCTGATATATTTACTCGAATTGTATATAGTTCATTTATTATGACCTAAATATAATAAATGATATACCTAAAATATGATTAAATGTCACTGGAAATTACAAACTACCACTGATACCAAAATTATTTTTATCTCACAAAAGATTTACATATTTCACAGATATGTAATATATTCTAAGGTGTGCGAACAGAAATGGTACTAAATCATAATAAAACCAGTAAGGAAAGGCTAAAGTCGGGCGGGGCCGACTATATAATACCCTACACCACTCTCGTAATATTGGATAACTCTGATATATAAATTTTGTAATTCATCTACCATTCTAAATTTCAAAATTATTGAATGTAAAATACAGCTTCTACAGGACTAAAGAGCAAAATCGGACGAAACATATATATGGGAGCTATAGCTAAATCTTAACCGATTTTCTTCATATTCGGCAATGTTGGTTCATGGATCAAGAAACTCTACCATTCTAAATTTCAAAACGATTGGATGTAAAATATAGCTTCTATAGAACTAAAGGTCCAAATCGGACGAAACATATATATGGGAGCTATAGCTAAATCTTAACCGATTTTCTTCAAATTCGGTAGTGTTGTTCATGGATCAAGAAACTCTACCATTCTAAATTTCAAAATGATTGGATGTAAAATACAGCTTCTACAGGACTAAAGAGCAAAATCGGACGAAACATATATATAGGAGCTATAGCTAAATCTTAACCGATTTTCTTCAAATTCGGCAATGTTGGTTCATGGATCAAGAAACTCTACCATTCTAAATGTCAAAATGATTGGATGTAAAATACAGCTTCTATAGAACTAAAGGGCCAAATCGGACGAAACATATATATGGGAGCTATAGCTAAATCTTAACCGATTTTCTTCAAATTCGGTAGTGCTGGTTCATGGATCAAGAAACTCTACCATTCTAAATTTCAAAATGATCGGATGTAAAATACAGCTTCTTCAGGACTAAAGAGCAAAATCGGACGAAACATATATATGGGAGCTATAGCTAAATCTTAACCGATTTTCTTCAAATTCGGCAATGTTGGTTCATGGATCAAGAAACTCTACCATTCTAAATTTCAAAATCATTGAATGTAAAATACAGCTTTTATAGGACTAAAGGGCTAAATCGGACGAAACATATATATGGGAGCTATAGCTAAATCTTAACCGATTTTCTTCAAATTCAGCAATGTTGGTTCATGGATCAAGAAACTCTACCATTCTAAATTTCAAAACGATTGGATGTAAAATACAGCTTCTATAGGACTAAAGGGCCAAATCGGACGAAAGATATATATGGGAGCTATATCTAAATCTGAACCGATTTCAACCAAATTCAAGACGGACGGACAGACATGCTTACATCGACTCAGCTAGTGATTCTGAGTCGATCGGTATACTTTAAGGTGGGTCTAGCTGTGTTATTTTCAGGTGTTACAAACATCTGCCATGAAACAAACTTATAATACCCTGTACCACAGTGTGGTGTAGGGTATAATAAGTATTTATTGAGATTTATCAATAGTTACAATCGCCAGCGCCTAAAAGTAGCCAATGCGGGGCAGAGTTTCGTAAAATTTTATAAAAAAAACAAGCGGAAACGATATGTTGTCAAATAAAACACGCCTTATAACGAGTGCTTTTTTAAGAGCTTTCGGATTTGATTTAAGAAAACACAAACAATTTAGAGAAATATATGTAATCTTTATTTGAGTCGATAGAACGGTCTATATAATTCAATGTTTAAAAAATGTCTAGCAAATGTTGACCGCGGCTACGCCTCTAATGGTTCATAGGCTGGGTCCAATTTGGGCATACTCTCTGCAACATATCACAAAAAATCACAATCACGACCTAGGCGGCCAATTGATCGACCCCAAACGTGAAAGGAACTGTTCATCGAAGTCAAAACTTGATAAAAATCAAAAATCTGCAACTGTTGTTCGTTTATAAGTCGATTCATGGTTAAATTATAGACCAAATTGAACATGTTTGGCAGTAACATGTTACAAGAAACCAGCTGCCAAAAACGGTGTTGCCAAAAAATCACCCATTATTTGTTTTTTCTGCTACACAGAAAGAAAAAATTGAGTAATCCGTACTTGAATCAAGCCGTAGCGGTGTCAAAAGTACGTTAAGTACGGATTTTCTTAAACCAAGTACAAAATACTTGAATCAAGTACGTATTTTTAAGCCCTGAATTCTTAATATTAGCGCTTATTAAGCCTGATTAGGCTTGATTTTAAGCCGAAAAATTCTTATTTTAAGCATAAAGCGATTGATTTAAGAATTTTATCGGATTAATTTGAGTGCGAAACGGGCTTCAATGAAGAAATATTTGATTGAATTAAGCCTGCCCAATACTTGGTTTAAGTCTGATAATACTTGATTTAAGCCTGATCAGTTCTTGATTTAATCCTAACCAATACATGATTTAAGCCAGATCAGTTCTTGATTTAAGCCAGGTCATACTAGATTTATTGTGCTTTCGTTCGTCCGTTTATGCCACTGTACTGCAAAGAATGCAATTTTTTAAAATGGTATGTCACAATACAATTGCTTGACAGCAAAAGTAAAAGTTTTGCTGCATTTATTCGATTTCAATATGAAACATATAAGGAATAGCATCAACGAAACGAATAAGAATTATTAACAACTTCAAAAAACTGAAATCATAAAAAATCACGCCAAGTAATGTATTTGCAAACACTGCTTGAACGAGAAACGAATTGGATATGGTCGCGCACAAATGTTTATATATATACATCTCGACAATTTATATGCATGTGTGTTTGATGTTGCTTCAGCCAAAATCAACCACTTGTATGAGAGTGGTTGAGGATATTTTATTGTGCTCTATAATGGTTCGGTCTCTCAGAGATTAAAGTAAGCTTTTTTTCTTACTTTAAGCCATATTAGGCTTAATTTTCCTTTTCAAGAAATGTTTACATGATTTCAAGCATTAAATGCTTATTGTAAGCCTTTCAGCGCTTAATTTTTTTATTTTAAGCCGATTTATACTTGTTTTAAGAAAAACTTAGTACGAACGTACTTAAATTTTTAAGTACGATTTCGGCTTAAATTAAGAATTTTTTACTTAAATTTAGTATGGCATTTTTCTTTCTGTGTACCTACGAAAATAATTAAAAAACATGGTACAGTTTATTGCCTAATTTTAGGAGTTGTTTTATATCACACTTTCGCGATCTTATGTTAGAGAAAACGTAAAATTAAATTTTTCAAATTCCATATGATTTTAAATCTATAATTGTAGATAATCTCTAACCGTAGGATAAGGGAAGATTTTGAAAATGTAATAATAAATAATAAAAAAAATTGCCTAAATTTAGGCATTTGTTGAATAAAATATAATTTATTCTTTAATTTTAGGCGGACAATAGCAATTTTTATCTTAAAAACAGTGCCTAACTATAGATGTAAATATAAAAACTATTAAAAACCTTTCCCATATTAGCAACTGAGTTCTGCAAACGGCCCGGGTTTTCTTTTGCTAAGTTTGACAATCCATCAAATCGCCTTTGCTAAAGTTTCCACCAATTAATAATGTTATTATTTTCAAATACTGTTAACATAAATTAACAATTTAATCATCTAACACTTCAAACTGTCAACAATTTCAAATTATTTCTGTTGTTGTGTTGTTGCAAAGTAGAGTATTGCATGGCCTACTTAATGTGTCCCGATTTAATCACTTCATTTAAATGTCCTCATCCCACTTGGATAAGAGACAACGGTCTAAAAGTGGAAAACACTTGTCATTTTTTATCACCATTGGATGCCGAACAAATATGTGACACATGCGACCATAGCCACTCACAACTCACTACCGTCAGTCACACTCCATCGACCAACCTACCTACCTCTACCCATTTTAGAGTTGGCAAACGCCCACCTTTAAAGGCTGGCAGCCGGAGCCATCGGCCGCCACTACGATAAGGCCGGAGTCACAAACTCCAACTATGAGTTGTTGTTTGTTCGTTTTTTTGTTGCGCCTCTACTGTATCTACAAATGTTTGGTCGTGCCAGAAAATGTGGTTTATCTCCCTACCTGATGCCTGCAAAAATTAACGCACCTTAAGGCTATGTAGCAATTTTTTAAAAAATATGTGGCTAATATCGGAATGGTAAATGGAAAAAAGAAAAAAAAAAAACAATGCCAAGCTAAGCTAACAAACATGTTTACACAGTCAAGCGTTAACAATTTTTGGATTTTACTCGCATTTGATTGTGTTTAGCCAGCCCCTACAAAGTTGTTTCAGGTATTTGACTTTAAAATTGTTGTTCCCGCTTTTTGCGTAGTCCTTTACAATTTTTCAGCAATTTTTGTTTTTTAGCTATACTTAAATCCGGTTCGATTTTTCTTTAACATTCATTTCATTTAAAGTTTGCGTGTGGCAAAAAGAAAGTCCATTGCCAGTAGTAACACACAAGTCAGGCAACAATCGATTGGTTGCTTGCGTTGAGTTTACATTGCAAATGGTTGCGCATGCGCATGTTTTTGACATTGTGCGCATTGTTAAATCGTTTACGATTTTTTGTCATACAAAAAAACGATACGGAAAACTATAAATTATTCATGTTTGACCAAATTCGTGTTGCAGTCCTCTCTCGAGGGGTTTACTTTTATGTTGAGTACTTTTTTTTCTGATCTCATTATGTTTTGTGAATTCGCCGTTTATGTAATTAATTTGGTATTAAGAGGAAGGAATTGCCATTACAAATATGTACTGCCAAGCAGTGTATTAATGACGTGGGGAAATTAAATTAATTGCGGTGCTTTATTTGGAAAGCTAAACACTCGCTAGCTTGGTGACACAAATGTCCTTAACACAAAATTGTTGCGCCTAAAACTAGGCAACATGGGACTGTTTGGCGTAAACTTTAGTGTGAAAATGGAAGAAAACTATGTATAGCTTGTAGTAGATTTACTATTTAAAGTGTAAGGCTGACGGCAGAGCCAGAGCAAGAAGCAGTTTTGTTGTGTGAGCGTACAGCGGCTGAAAAGTGTTTTCTTATTAGAAAGTCAAACCGAAAGCGATATTCTCAGCAAGAGGGCGCGTTTGAAGCGTTTCTAGCGCTGTTTTACTACGTCAAAACACAAATGCAATAAAGAAAGAGAAAAAACAAACACTTTCAATCTGCCTTCTCACTTCAACACATGGCTGTATTGTCTCTCTGCAGTCGGCTTGACATGTTGCGTCATTGTTTTAGCAGTGACTTTGAGCAATTTTCGCATTGCTTTGCTTCGGTGTGCGTTCTGTCGTCAGCCTTAAGAAGCAATGATATTTTTACTAAACTTTTAATTTTATTTTGGAAAAAATTCTTACCAAATTTTTAATTTTATTTAGGAATAACATAATTTTTCATTTCCATCAAAAACAAACCTGCAATGAGAAAAAAATACAAAAATTATTAAGAAAATTTGCGAAATTGTACTTAACACAACAATAAAGGTAATAAGTAATAAATGACCGAACATACTATGTTTTGAGGTACTAGTGGATAAAGAACGTATAAATACATATGGGAATTTCCTCGGATCGCGAACGTACGTTCGTACGCTTTTGATGTACAAAAAATATAAAAAACAAAAATTGTCCCCTCATTTTTTTTGGTGATTTGATAGCATATTGGTAGCTCTATGTTAGGTGCAAAAGATGGGATTCATCGAGTTTTAGTTTTCATAATGATAGCAATAAACATATTGTCACGAACGTACGCGAAATAGAAGTCAACTTTGGCTGAATCTAGTAACATGCAAAAATCTGCGAAAAGGAACGGAATATTCTAAAGCTATTAACATAAAACACGCCTATTAAGATGTGTAAATGCATTCAAATAAGGTATTCTGGTAGTTGTAATTAACCTCTGCTCCGATTTTTGTGGTATACTTTTAGGCTTTGTATTATCCTTATATGGAATTCAAATTTAAATAAAGGCAGACCTCTTTTTTTAAAGAAATGTGCCTAATATTTGTCATGTTCGTTGGGTTTTCAATTCTGTGAGTTGTAATATAAACGCTGTTGTGATTTTTGTGGAACAATTTTAGGCTCTTTAATACCGTACTATAGTAATGAACTATATATCAGAGATAAGTTATTGCAAAACCAAATAAAACCCTTATTAAGGGACTTCAGTATGTTGGGAGGTTTAACATGGATCGGCGCTCAAAGTGTTACCAACTTTACGATGCTGTAGCCCGCGAAACCCAAAATTTTTTACAAGAAAATGTCCCAGCTTAGTTTCTTCACAACAATAGCCACCATATCAGACTTAAGCCCAATGTATATATTTTTCATTATTAGCTGCATGAGTACTTTCAATATCGATAACCATGGTGTGAAAGCTGATAATGTCAAATTGTGTTGACACTTCTGTTCAGTAAGGTTTGGCAAGTCATCATTAGACAGCGGAATTTTATGCAATCTTTATTTGTCATCCGAAGAAATGCATATGTTAGTATTAGGTATATTTTTGGATTCTAAATTAGCTGCAATCTGCATATTCCATATATGCATTTTATATGCAAAACTTATGCAAGGGAATATGCACAACATATGCAAAATTAAATGTGCATATGCTGAATGAAAAAAGCATATGCAAATAATAAAATCGCATATGTAACTAACAAAATTGGTTGTGGAATACAATATGCATGGGCAAATTGGAGAAAATGACTTACTTTTTGAAAAATATTTTTTTAAAACTACAAGAACTGCACTTGCACCTAATTTCAAGATTAAAGTTTCAATGTTTTTTAGTCGTGTAAACCGACTAAGGTATAACTTTTGGTGCAAAATAGTACATTTGTGTGGGAGGTACCAAAAGGGGCGTGCCAATTACGCCCACTTTTCACTGGACTGTGGGTACTATAAAAGCATTACACTGTACAAAATGTCAAGTATTTGCATAAAGTAATACTATTGTTATAAGCAGTTAACTAGTATAGCAAAATGGTCCATTTGTGTGGGAGGTACCAAAAGGGGGTAACTTCGCCCATTTCTCTCGAGATGATAGTGACTATTAACCTAGTACATATTATGTGTAGAATTTCAGATAATTCAAATTAGTATAGAAGTTATTAAATAATCAATAATTCACTAAATATTAACTCTTTGTGGGGGAGGTACTAGAAGGAGTGGACCAATACGGCCCATCTTTGAACTTAGCCGGAGATAGAAAAAAAATATAACCACATACCAAATTTGAAGTCAAGCGGTTACTCCTTTCGAGAGTTATCGTGCGCCAACAGAGAGACAGACAGACAGACAGACGGGCGGACGGACATTGCTCATTCGACATAAAACGAACTAAAATGGATATCCGCCGAACGTACATAGGGTCTTATGTCGCTCCTTCGATGTGTTACACTTTTGGCCCGTAGCAAAAAAATGTCGAAAACTTTTTTTTTTAGAAAAGTAATAGCCGGTACAAAATGGAACAACTGGAAACGATCGAATTTGCGGTGAATTTTAAACATAAATGTGCTTGCATATTTTTTGCATATGCAGGATACATGCAAATATGCAGTTTGCATATAATATGCCAAAATAAACAGGTCTATACTTAATTATTTTTTAACGAAAAAAATGTGTGTTATCGGTTTTGTACAACCATTCAATTGAGATATGCAATTGCATATATAAACCAAAACTAAAAAATTAACACAACACCGAAAAAAATTAACACAACACCGGAAAAAAAATTGTTTTCGCAAAAAATGTTAAGAAACTTTGTTCAGCTTATTCTTAGCTACATTATTGCCAAATAAAGTTAAGCGGTATCACCAAGTCTGAATTAGTTGTTAGTCAAAAGCTGATGACACCTTTTTCGAGGGACCCACTGATTTTCAGAAACTTTGGAGGCCCATAAAAAAAATTGGTCACCACTTTCGCCAAACCGAGTATAGGGTTATACTGCCCTTTGATAGTAGAATCGAACCTATACTGTCAAGTCCGTGTATTTTTCAAAACGTGTTCAGTTGTTGCATAGTGTTATTGTTAAAACATATCAAAACATAAGACAAATATAAACCTGATTGAAATATGAAGCAGTTGAAAAAAATAAATTTTATAAGAATAAGTCAACAGATAATTTAAAAAAATGGCTTATTTGCTTTATATTTTAAATATAGGGTGATCCAAGTAGATATAAATTTTTCAATAGCCTTGACAGATCACGTGTGAGTCGTGTCATGCTGTCATGTTATTTTTGTTAAGTATTGTTTGGCATTTCATCATGGAAAGACTTACGCCTGAAAAACGTTTACGCGTGTCATTCGCCAGTTACCAGTCGAAATGCTCGAACGAGTCATCGAAAATTGGACTCAACGGATGGACCATCTGAGACGTAGCCGCGGCCAACATTTGATAGACATAATCTTCAAACAATAAATGCCAAAGAATTTTCTTTCAAATGATAATAAACATTCCCCATTCAATTTGAATTTTCTGTGTTTTTTTTTTCTTTAAAAAAGTAGGGAACCTCGAAATGGATCACGCTATATTATTATTATACATTATATCTTTCGTAGATTTTATCTTTCGCAGAAAGCATTCGACGCCATAGACCGAAAATATATTTGGAGCGCACTCTCAACAAGAGGTATACCTTCCAAAATAATATCTCTAATCAAGAGTAGTTACGATGGAACCTCATGTAGAGTACTGCATGAAGGCAACGTTAGCGAAGCATTTATTACTACCAGCGAGGTACGGCAAGGTTGCACGCGGTCACCGATACTTTTCACCACAGTATTGGACTTGGTGTTCGAAAAGCTCGATATATGTCCAACAGGCTTGAATTGGAAACTCTTCACTAAACTTGGAGACCTAGAGTACGCAGATGACGCGGTTGTGTTAACAAGCAGCCACACAGACATGCAGAAAAAGTTGGACCTGTTCGATCAAAAGAATCTCTCAAAACTGTCTTATAGATCAATATAAAAAAAACCAAAACAATGAGAATTAACACAAATAATCAAATGAGTTTTGAAGTATACGGGCAAGCAATAGAAAACGTGGATCGATTCGAGTATCAAGGCAGTATCCTTACAACCTCAGGTGGTACAACAGAAGATGTAGAAAACAGAATAAGAAAAGCTCAAGGAGCATTCGCTTCCCTCAGAAACATATGGTCCTCAGAAACAATAGCCTTAAACACAAAAATAAAGGTATTCAATGCATGTGTAAAGTCGATTCTAATATATATGCGTCCGCAAAATGGCTACTCACGAGTAACATAATCAACAAGCTGCGGACGTTTATAAATAGATGTCTCCGAAGCATATTGAAAATATGGTGACCTCGTACTATATCCAACCAACGACTGTGGTCCACAACACACCAGCAAGGAGTTCGAAATGACATAACAAGACGAAAATACGGCTGGCTCGGTCACACGCTAAGAAATCGCCCACTCTGCTCTTCAATGGAAGCCCCAAGGTCGCCGATCCAGAGGCAGACCAAAAACTACTTGGAGAAATACCATCAGATCCGAATCAAAATTGTCGTTAGATGAACTTAGATATTTAGCAAATAATAGGGATGAATGGAGAAACTTTGTAAATAGACTAAGTTAGTAATTTGTCAATAATATAAACATGCCATAAAAAAATAACCATTACTATAAACTATTTATAGAGACTATTTGTTTCTAAAAAAAGTATATCTACAAATTACAAATATAACAATCAACTTCTAGAAATTAAATCATAAGTCGTATAAATAGCATATGTACTTAAGAACGACGTCAAAGATTTTATGCCAGATTTATGTATTTTCGATTCTAAACTAAATTTTAGTCGGATCGGTTGAATAGAGTGATTTTCCAAGCACGTCACTCAAAAAGTCAAACTATTACAGGCTTGCTACAGTTGTCGCCCATAGATCACCTGTATGAGGAAACTATGATTATTCCAGTGAAGTAACACTTCGAACTCCTCACCAAGCAGTTCCTCCTGAGATGCCATCGACCCAGTCACCCAAACCACAGTCTAACGAGTTTGGAACCTCCACCGAGACTTGTCAGGAAGAGCGGCATTATGAGGATCAGATCCGCCAACGGTGAATAGGCCACCGATTCCTCATATAAGGCAGGTTCATGCAGGGCTAGTTGTAAATGTTACATCCAGCTGTAGGACAAACATCGTCATCGGATGCCGTCCATCTCCCATTGCTGACGAAGTGCGAATCTTGCCAAGGAAAACGATAGTTATCCCGGCTCAACATAGATGCAGATGTTGCAGTTGACTCAATTCCAACCGGTATGGATTTCACGAAATAGTACCTATAGCCCGGTTAAAAAAAATAGTAGTACCGTACCTACAGTCCAGTTAAAAATTGGCATTACTGTATTGTATTTTTTGGTACCTCCCACACACAATGGCCAAATCGTAGAAATATTGAGTAGCTAATAACTTTAATACTACTGCATAAAAACTTTAAAATACGGTACAATGTAATGTCTTTGAAGTAACTACTATTCAGCGCAAAATAGGCGTATTTGTCAAGACCCCCTTGTATCCCCCACATACATATATTAATCGATTCGATCGAACACGATTTCCCCATAACTTTTGAAACAATAGTCTAAATTGTCCTCTTAAGTTAATCAAATATGTATATAGCAGTGGAAAACTATTTTACCATAGTTTTGCACAATCATAGACTAATTTCATCTTGGTAGGTTTTCGAGATGAAAATATTTCATTTACAATTTCCATAAAATCTACGTTAGTTTTAAATCACTCATAGCTTTGTTCGACCAGTTGAAATAAATTTCCAGTTTGGCATTTAAGTTATTCAAAGGAACAATCATTCAGTTCTTGGAATTTGAATTAACCCTACGTTGTATACTACTAAGTCTTCCTTATTCATTGTTTACTATTCACAAAAAATGGCCCATTTCTTTTCGTCACACGTTCTTCCATTCTTCACGACTACCGTTCTGCATCAGAAATAGAAACAGAAAATGAAACCATCGCTTCCAATTACAGAGGAACAGTTTCTTTCTCGTCGTGTTTCCATTATTTATGCAGCACATTTAACATGTGTTTGAAGCAATCAACACTTTCGTCACCAGTCACAGTGAGCGACAGACGATCCACGCGCGGCACAAGTGCAGCCATCTGAGTTGCGTCAAGTGAGCATGGTGTCTGTCTGCCTACTTGTTTGCTGTTGCATCTGGGCTGCTGAGGAGAAAACTTTTGTTTTTCCCTTGTAACTTCCTTAAAGAAAAATATAATGTATGTATGTTTACAAAAAGAAGATAGATGTAAACAAAAAAAATAATCTACAGCTTCAAGTACTTCCAGTGCATACAGAAATCCAAACATATGCATATGTAAGCAAAAAAGAAAGAAAACATGCAATGTAAATATGTGCAGACACTTGCAGAAATGATGGTGGTCTTAAATTTAGGATAAACAATTGAGTAGAAAATATGGTTGACTTTAAAGTCAGGTATTTAGAAAACGAAATGATTAAATAGTTATGTAAAATTTAGAAATAAAATATGAATTTGTTCCCATAATTTAATTTTTCCAGGTGTAGCTTTCAAGCTGACTAAATAAAAACAAGAGATATAAAATCTTGTACGAAAAATCTTTCACATCTTCTTCATGATTAACATTTGGCGAGGTTCGTCTTAAAAGTTATGAAGATACCAGAAACTCTTTAAAAGTTTATATGTATAAATCAACAGCTTAACTTTTAAATCATCCCTCGTACTTCCGCAATCATCTTTTATATAAAGAACAAAAAAAGCTTTGGCAGAACAACTCTTGTCTAATGACTCTTTCAACATTTCTAATGTGGAAAATGATGTATTAAGTTTTAGCTGTAGTTCGTTTTTAGAAAAGAAATTCACTTGGTCGTAAAAAATAAATTAAAAAAGAAAGGGAAATGAGTAGTTCGTTTATAGAAAAGGAATTCACTTGGTCGGAAAAAATATATAAAAAAGAAAGGGAAATTAAATTACACACCATTCAGCACATCATTAAAGAACTAAACTTATCATAACTATATTTAAAATGGTGAAAAATTCTAAACAAATGTAAGGAGTAAATAGGACACGTTATGAGTATGACATTATGAGTATATTATGTCAAACTCCCTTTAAATATGCAGCATTTATTTGTTCATAATTATGAAAGAAAGCCTAACGGTATGCATTAATAAGCTATGTATCTACCAGGACATACAGCTATGAAGCTGACAGTACAATCAACCTACTTTCACTGCTGCTGAGTATGCAATTATTTTTGCAATTGCAAATGTATACCGAAAAATATGCAATTTTATTTTGTTTCTATTGTTTATTTACAAAAAGAAAAAAGACAAATTACATAAGTTTTCTGTTTGTGAAAGGAATGACATGTCTGCTAGTTTTAAAAAAACAGGGAAAGTGCAATGAGCCAGCCCACGTGCACTCCTGGGAGTATGCAATTATTTTCATTGAAAAAAAAAAATGCCTAAATATAGACAATTTTAATTTATTTCTATTGTTTACCAAAAAAAAGATGTTAAACAAAAAATATGTTTTCTATATTAAATACAAATTGAATAGAAAAAGGATAAATATATAATGTAAAACGGCAAGAGAAAGATTTTTTAAAGATTACGATAGACATTCCTGGGAATTTACGTGTTCACTACACCATTTTCAATTGTAATTCGAAAAAAATCAATTGAAATTCGAAGATTTCATTTGAAATTCGAAAAAACGTCAATAGAAATTCGAATATTCCATTTGAAATTCGAAAAAGGTCAGATGAAATTCGAAAAACGTCAAATGAAATTCGCAAAACATCAATTGAAATTCGAAACACATTAATTGAAATTTGAAAAATATCAATTTAAATTCGAAAAGCATTAATTGAAATTCGAAACACATCAATTGAAATTCTAAACACATCATTTGAAATTCGAAAAACATCAATGGAAATTCGAATTTTTCCAATTGGAATTCGAATAACATCAATTGAAATTCGAAAAATCATCATTTGAAAAATATAATCAATATCAATACTGTATATTAGATGAGGTAGCATTTCAGTGATGAAAATTGTCTGTTTTAAACCTTTTATATTAAAATATTTAAATATGTTTTGTTTCAACAAATTTTGAATAAATATTCAAAAAAGATAAGATCAAATATATGTTTTCTGTTCGCCACGTTATATGTTAAGATTTAGTCGCCAAAAAATATTTAAATAAATTCTTACCAATCCAATGTACAGATTTGTTTACATTTTCGAATTTCAATTGATGTATTTCGAATATCAATTGATGTTTTTCGAATTTCTATTGGTGTATTACGAATTTCAAATGGAATAATTCGAATTTCAATTGATGTATTTTGAATTTCAATTGATGTGTTTCGAATTTCAATTGATGTATTTTGAATTGCAATTGATATTTTTCGAATTTCAATTGATGTGTTTCGAATTTCAATTGATGTTTATGGAATTTCAAATGGAATCTTCGAAGTTCAATTGATCTTATTCGAAAATGAATTGATTTTTTTCGAATTACCGTTTAAAAATTTAAAAATATGTGCAGACTAATAACACTGTGCAACAGTGAAAAGAACACGAACTTGACATTATAGGTTCGATTCTACTATCAAAGGGTAGTATAACCGTTGGTGACCAATTTTTCTGAAAAGTTTCTGAAAATCAGTGGGCCCCTCGAAAAAGGTGTCATCAGCATTTGTCCAACAACTAATTCAGACTTGGTGATACCGCTTAACTATATTTGGCAATAATGTAGCTAAGAATATGCTAAACAAAGTTTCTTAAAATTTTTTGCGAAAAAAATTTTTTTTGAAAAAGTGAAGAAAAAAAATATTTTTTTTCACTTTTTTCAGCATAACTTTTGGTGTTTGTGTTAAGTTTTCAGCTTTGGTTTGTTTTGACACATATAGTAAAATATTATGGCCAAAATTTTGGAAGAACATTTCATCCCCGCCCTCCCCATATTTATTAAGGGGTGTTTTTTACGATTTGTTAAAATGGGGCAAAAATTACAGTTATGTGGGGCAGCTAGAGGGTTAATATATTCCAGAAAAATATTGGCCTTAATATTTTCTATAAAGTTGCTGAACATACCCTATACCAAAAAAAAAATATTTTTGTTACATAATTGTGAAATACTAACATTTTTGGTGTACAATTTGTTTTTTTGAGCTACTTAGGGTACCTAGACACGTTCAGATTGTATTGATATGTTCACAAAAGTTCAGATTTACGTTGGCTACAATATTGCCAAACATTGTTAGTGAAAAATTACGAGTCCCTGAAAGTTATGCTGAAAAAAAGGGAACAAATCTAGCGGAAAAACATTTTTCTTGCTAAAAATGTTAAGAAACTTTGTTCAGCTTATTCTTAGCTACATTATTGCCAAATATAGTTAAGCGGTATCACCAAGTCTGAATTAGTTGTTGGACAAAAGCTGATGACACATTTTTCGAGGAGCCCACTGATTTTCAGAAACTTTGGAGGCCCATAAAAAAATTGGTCATCAATTTCGCCAAACCGAGTATAGGGTTATACTACCCTTTGATAGTAGAATCGAACCTATACTGTAAAGTCCGTGTATTTTTCAAAAAGTGTTTATTTGTTGCATAGTGTAATCTATACTTCCTAAATACATCCGGCCCTCGAAAAAGTGTTCAATCCGATTAGGCTACTTGATTCTCTACACAGTTTCGAATGAATAATTCCACAAATATTAATTTAAATACAAAAAATTGTGTTTGAAATACTTCCTTACTTGTTGATTCAAGAACCGTCCCCAAACACAGATCTTTTAACGAGATAGCTGAGCATTTAAAACTACAGACCTGATATGAGTGCCGAGCGACAAGTGCTTTCCAGAGAAGTGTAATGCAGTGAAGTTTGCAATGCAATGAACTACCTTACATGATCCAGGGGAACTGGGATATGTCAGCCTGCCTCTAGCTCCATGCAAGTAAGTCTTGAGGAAGAAAGAACCTTTATGGGAACAAACGGCAGATGGCCACTAGAAAGGACCTGACTAGTGAACAGAACATTCGAAGCTGTTGTGGTGGTGTCTAAACACGAAACACACCAACGACCTGCTATCGTAATCGATAGATGACGTTTTATTTACTTATTGTGTCTGTCATGATGGGTCAATGGCCCGCGGAGTAACTCTTAAGTCTTGGTAAATGCCTTTTATAGAATATGCGGTGACGGAGAGGAAGAAACATCCATAGAACACCTTTTGGGTCTGTGCTCCACTCTCTCTAAAAACAACCAGTTTCTCAATTCTTTGGTGAGTTAGCAATCTTGGCTAATATTACACGGTACATAATTATTCAGCTCATTGATTTGCGATTTAATTCTGAGAATTGAAAGTGAAAAAAGCCCCCAAAATAAGAACTTCTTCATCATTCGTTTAGTCAAGTTGGCTCAATTAATAATTTTATGGCCATACGAAGTTTTGAAAAATTTTAAATGCACACGTGCGTGAACACAAAATGTCATAAATGATGATAAGTACCTGTCAGTAAAATATTGAAAAAATACGTAGTATTTATAGGTGTTCATGGATCCAAAAATCAATGCATTCATGATGTTAAAATTACGTTTAATGTATACCTTAAAACATTTTACAATTACAAGAAGAGAGGTTCCACCAGGTGACCATGCCAATGGAAAAGCGATTCAGAGGCAAAAAATTAGATGCATTGCTTGCGGAGGTTTCTTGGTGAAGATCTAAAACTGTGTAGTTTGAAGATGAAAGCACCGAAGATGAAGATGACACTGAAATTGGTGGACGCACTGAACAAAATATGCCCTTGAATATTATGTCTAGCTCGGATGATGATGCAGACTCAGAACATGAAGAAAACAAGATCATCAGAACCACAAGGGTCAACTTCAACGAGGATGGATATTTACAATAATTGAAAATATTCTAAATTTTGTTTCCATGCATATATAGGGTCATCTAAGTAGAGATACTTTTTCAATAGGCCTTTTTTGACAGATCACGTATGAGTCGTGTCATGCTGTCATGTTATTTTTGTTTAGTATTGTTTGGCATTTCATCATGGAACAACGTTACGCCTGAACAACGTTTACAAATTATTCAGTTTTATTATCAAAATAATCTTTTGCCAATTGCGCTAAGTCCATTTTTTTAAATCCAAAAAAAAAACACTTTCCAGTCGACCCACGACCTTGACACCCATGAGCAATATTTTAGCTCTCGTTAAGAGCTATCTTTTTGCCACTGACCGATTCCCGATCCGACGTACCGGAATCATCGGTCCATATTTCTTCAAAAATGATGCCGGTGAGAACGTAACCGTCAATGGCGACCGTTATCGTGCCATGATAACCGACTATTTGATGCCTGAAATTAATGCTCGTTATCTCGGCGACATTTGGTTTCAACAAGACGGCGCCACTTCCCACACATCGCATCAATCAATGGATTTATTGAGAGAACCCTTCGGTGAGCAGATAATTTCACGTTTTGGGCCGGTCTATTGGCCACCAAGATCTTGTGATATCACACCGTTAGACTTTTTCCAGTGGGGATATGTAAAGTCTAAAGTTTATGCGGACAAACCTGCTTCGATTCAGGCCTTGGAGCAAAACATCACGCGTGTCATTCGCCAGTTACCAGTCGATATGCTCGAACGATTCATCGAAAATTTGGACTTAACGGATGGTCCATCTGAGACGTAGCCGCGTCCAACATTTGATAGACATAATCTTCAAAAAATAAATGCCAAAGAATGTTCTTTCAAATGATAATAAACATTCCCCATTCAATTTGAATTTTCGGTGTTTTTTCTTTAAAAAAGTAGGGAACCTCGAAATGGATCACGCTATATAACATATAAAAATCTCATATTTTCTGTGTAAGAGTAGCTGTAATATGAATGGTAATTTTTATTTTCATGCAAAATAAAGTTTACAAAGAAAAAAACAGCATATTTGTGGATTTATAATCCAGTTATTGAGCAAAAAAGATGAAAACTGGGGAAAATGGTAAAAAAGTGACGTTTTTGCTATTTTTAAGGCACTGGATGTACTTTTTTCGGGTAGGTTTGTTTCGCATTTTTTTCTCCTATTCAATATCTACAACTTTGCTTCAGACACAAAAGAAATATTCCGTACGATATACCGAGATTATGTGTTCAAAAATATAGAAAAAGTGCTAAAAATCCACTTGAGCAAAAAAAAAATCGTATGGCCATTAAATTTTTAATTGAGCCAACAGACTAAATGAATGATGCAGAAGTTCTAATTTTTGGGCCTACTTTCACGTCCAATTCTCAGAATTCATTCCCAAAATCATGTGTTAGGATCTGGCAATAGGAAGGAACATTTTTAAACAACAAATCATATAACGGGTTTTCCAATAAGAATGATATGATTTTGATGATCTGTCATTTGTTTTTCATTGTATTCAGTAGTGTTTACAATTTCATCATGTAGAGATATACGCAAGAACAACGTTTACAAATTCTTCAGTTTTATTATCAAAATAATCGTTCTCCAATTGCAACTTTTCGTGCGCTAAGTCCATTTTTTTTTAATAAAAAAAGGCTTTCCAGTCGACCTACGACCTTGACACCCATGAGCAATATTTTAGCTCTCGTTAAGAGCTATCTTTTAGCCGACCGATTCCCGATCCGACGTAACGTTAAGGAGCTAGAGCAAAAATGGCCTCCAAGAAGTTGTGGTTTAACACCATTAGACTATTTCTTGTGGGGTTATTTGAAGTCATTGGTCTTTCGAAATAAACCAGACTCTCTTCAAGCTTTACAAGCCAATATTGAACGTGCCATTCATGACATACGACTTGAGTTAGTGGAAAAAGTGCTCGAAAATTGGGTTCATCGAATTCGTTCCTGCAGAAGAAGTCGTGGAGGCCATTTGAATGACTTTTTATTTAGAACTTAATTGTATCCATTGTACTTCACATAAAATAAAAAACTTTTGAATTTCCTTAACAATAAGTTTGTTTTTTTTTCAAAAAAATCATATCACTCTTATTGGAAAACCCTGTACATACTTTAAAGTTATTAAATGCAATTTAAATTGGTAATAATTTAAATAAAACAAAAGAGTAAATAAATTTACTAATATTTTTTTGAGACTCAAGGTGAGGGGATTCATTAGACGGTTTACCGACTGAACTTTCTTACTTGTTTTTTTTTATTGGCAACAGCTATTAATTCTTTTATTTTTAAAAAAATAAATGCTTGGACCTTTTAAAAAATAAATTTTTCCACATTTCCTGTCAAAATAGCCCAATGTGCCAGGGACAGGGTCTGATAGTGATGGTGACTCAAAATTAATTATACTTAAATCACACTCCATATACATACATACATACATATCCAGATATTCATATGTATATCCGTATTTGTCCGTACACAAATATGTTTATGACAAAATGTTTGTTAATTTTGAATTCTAGATTTGATGCTGACTTTGGTTTTCTTATGTCATCCACAACGAGTGAGTGCCTTCGTGTCCGTCTATCGGTTTGAATGCCTGCAAATACCGCCACGATCACCATCATCCAACATATACAAAAATGCCAAGGGTTTTAATTTGTTTATTTATTTTTTGTTGCTGATTTCTTCATTTTTTGTTTACAAAATGACATCAACTCAAAGTAACAGCTGTTGACATTCACTTTCCTGTGTCGCCACAGCAATTGTTGCATACGAAATGTTTGTAGGTTGCTTCGTTCTTTCTCTGCTTCTTGTCTTGTCTTGGAGTCGACGCCTTGCCACATCATAATAATTGTTGACAATTTGCTTTGGAGCTGTTGAAATTCTTAAAATGAAAATTTCGAAAAATCCACTCGTATACATTATGACACATGGCTGGAGGTGGTGGGCGGACGAAACGGAATGAAACTCTTTGACTGGGCAAATAAGCAGAAATACAGTGTAGTAAAATGGAAAGTATCTTAGATTATTGTGTTGGATGTCAACACCGAAAATGATGCATAAGATGAGAATAAAAAAAAATTCCGAGAATAAATATATTTATTTTTGTGGTACACATTTAGGTTAGACAAGTCTTGAAAAGAAAGAACATTTTATTTAGTATGAAATCTTTTTCTAATTTGCTCCACAAATTACCCATTATATCACCATCCATTCTTTACACACAGAATACAGTTTGGTTGCCCCAACTGAATTATTTGCCAACCGAATTTTGGTAGTTCCGTCTACTGTCATGCGATTCCATCAGGACCTCCAACATTTTGGTTGTGGTATACTTCTGCTTCCATGTTGACAACAATCATATTTGGTTGCGCCAACTACGAAAATGGTAGCTAAAATTATCAGTTGTATGTTGATACAACCAACTATTTTAAAAAATTGGTTCTCTGACAATTTGTCAGTTATACGAGGTATTTTCAAAAAATATCGGGAATTTTTTTTCCGCGGGCTACGTGTATTTGATTTTTGATATTTTTGTAGCGTTATGTTGGTACTCATGTCCCTTACTTATGCTGACAAGGTCGGACATTTTGAATGTTGTGCTTGGATGTGTTTTAACTTGTCTTCGATTTTTATCTATTTCAGAAAATGGATCAAAGCATCTGCATCAAATTTTGTGTTAAAAACAAAATAAAGTGCGCTGACGCATTCCGAATGTTGACTGTGGCATATGGTGAAGCTACCTTGGACCAAAGCAACGTTTATCGGTGGTATGATAACGCCATGATAACGCCCCTGCACACACATCGTTGATTCTGCGCGAATATTTGGCCAAAAACAACACAGTAATGGTGCCGCAGCCACCGTATTCCCCTGACCTAGACAGAAAAGGCCCAAGAAAGGGCGACGCTACGCCACGATTGAGGAGATAAAGACGGCATCGAGGGAGGAGCTGAACAAGATCACAAAAAATGTTTATTTGAAGTGCTTCGAGGATTGGAAAAAACTTTTGGCAGAAGTGTATTATATCCGAGGGGAATTACATTGAAGGGGTAGATATTCATGAATAAATAAATACTTTTTGAAAAAATACAAAATTCGCAAATTATTTTTGAACATACTACGTATATTACCGACAATTAATTAAAAACAGTTTTCATTAATTTTTATTCTATTTAGGTTTAGGTTAGGGTGGCAGCCGTTTCCTTATTTATTTCTTCAGCTCACGTAGACCAGTTTAGGTCCCTAGTGGTACCACGGGCTAAAATGCCCTTCATCGAAACCAACCTGTTTGATATACAAATGTATCGATAGCACGAATATTGGTACTGGAAAGATCTGTTAGGCTGCCTAGAATGGCCGACCCCAGTAGGACCAGTCGTCGTTTACTCAAAGCGGGACAGTCGCATAGCAAGTGCTCAATGCTCTCCACTTCTTCCTCATCACCACAGCTTCTGCAGAAGTCATTGGAGTTAATACCCAATCTTCTGGCGTGTTCGCCGATCAGGCAGTGTCCCGTCAGAACTGACACTAACGTTGTTTATTCTATTTACTGAACAAAAAACCAAACAATTCATAACATAATTAAATACCCCATATTACAAATTCATCACTATTATGAGTTGTGGAAATATTTGACACAAATTTTAGTACACGAAAAAAAAACAAAACTTGTATGCAAATATCGCTTAATCCTGTGCTTTCAATTTTATGATTGTTGCTTTTATTTTTTATTCATTTAAAACATTTTGCACAACATATTCTACATTCCACACATTGTTCCGTTCTTGACCAAAATGTTGAAGATTTATTTATGTCGACCAATCTTTCGGTTGTATTTCCCAAAATATATTTAATTATTCTAAATTTGAAATTATTGAAATTATTTATTAATATTTTTTCTGTTGTAGTAACCAATTATTCGATGCAATAATAATCTTTGGTCTATTCATACAATTTCTGTTGTCAAGAATAAAACATTGATTGTCACAACCAAAAATCGAGCATATGGTACTATAATGAAAGTTTAAAATTGTTTACCACAACTAACCGAGTGTCAATGAAAAAAAAAACAATCTTAAATCGATTGATACAACCATCGATTTAGTTGCAAGCATTTTCATTTGATCGTATCCATGTTATTATAGTTGTTTCAACTATTCATATATAAATACAACCGACACACGGTGTAGGCCATATGCTTTTTGTTGCTAGTACTATTTTTTTATTGTTACTATCGAATTCCAACCAATTATTTTCCTGGGTGTAGTTGCCCATCCTCTTTTTTCTCCATACAACTATTTCCTTGTCATAACAAATTTTCGTTAAAAATTTTGTGGAACATACTAAGAGTCTCTATGTTTGAAATGAATCGAGCTAAATCGTAATTTGTTTGTTTATGAATATCTCTACCCAAATCCATTTGCAGTGTTGTCTGTAATTTCAAACCAATGAACCAAGAATACATACATATGTTACTCGTATTGACTTGTTCAGTATTATTTAATTGCATTTGTGTTTATTGAAATGTGACATTAATCTTTTATAATTAATTTATATTGACTCGCATATCATCGCTTTGTGTTTGTCTTCATTAAATTAAATTGTGAATTACTTGGAAATTGCGTATGCGTTATTTTTTAGTAGAGGGAATTATGTAAATTATTTTTTTGCCTTTTTAATGATTACCATCAACAGCATTATTGGCAACATTATTCGCTTTAATAATAAAACTCAGTCATCCTGAAAATATGCAGAGATATTGCACTGCATGTATGTATACTGAATTTATGCAATTGATATGTGCGGGTTTTACAAATAATATGCCATTGTATGTGGGCTTACAGCGCGCATTATTAAATGGACTTTTATAACGATCAATGACAATAGCGGTTTGTTTTTGCAGCCGAAATGAATTCATATCGAAAAAGGAAGTGGTTTTTATTTCTTTGCCAACGCCATAAAGTAGGCAATTGCATAAAGGGTACCAGTTGCGGTTATTCCAAAGTTCAGTATAGCGATAATAATGAATGTACTTAATTGTACTGTTTAAAAAATGTATGTAAACAAGAAAATAATGACTGAAGACGGTCGGAGTCGATTATTTGATAACCTTCAGTACTTTGTTGGTGCAGAATAAGCATTACATGTAGCTGATTTAAATCTGAAGCTCAGAAAAGTTAGATTTTGTATGATTACTAGCAAAATCACAATGAAGATATACATGACATATAACGAGGTTTCCAATAGGGATGATATGATTTTAAAGTGACGTTTCGGCCATTTGTAATATGTCATGATCTGTCATTTGTTTTTCATTGTATTCAGTAGTGTTTACAATTTCATCATGGGGAGATATACAGGGTGGCTGATATGTAATGCAACAAAGTAAAGCGCTATATTTTTTTAATTTTTTTTTTAAATTTTATTGTTCAAAAACAAAAAATGTCGGAAATAACATAAAATTGTAGAAACAGTTTAGATTTGTTCAAATTGGGCACCTTTGGCACGAATTATGGCCTTCAAACGGCCGACAAAGCCATCACACGCTGCACGAAAGTGGCTCTGCGGTATCTTGGCCCATTCCCGGCGAAGCGCCGTCTTGAGATGATCGATACTTTGGTATTTTTTAGTGCAAACCTTACTCTCTAAAATGCCCCAGGCGCAAAAGTCCAACGGATTGAGATCCGGAGATCATGGTGGCCATTGTGCGGTAGAAATGAAGCGAGGAACCTCCTTTTTAAGCCATTCTTGGTTGACGCGTGCTGAGTGCGATGGTGCTGAGTCCTGTTGGAATGTCCATGGTCTGCGGCCGAAATGTTTGTCTGCCCAGGGCTTCAATACTGTCTTCAGAACATTTTCCCGATAATATTCGGCATTTATTTTGACCCCATGGTCGATGAATACGAGCGGGGAGCGACCATCGGCCGTTACGGCGGCCCACACCATTACCATCGGCGGCGCTTGAGTTCTGGTGGACAATCGAAGGTGTAAATTTTCAGCTGACCTCTTTGGCAAGTAAACCCGATCATTTTGTTTGTTCACAAACTGCTCAATTTGGAATGGCTTCTCATCGGAGAAAACCAAATTCGGTAACTGGCCACTTTCGTGCAAGCGAAGCAACTCCTTGGCTCTTTCCTGACTAACTTGTTTTTATGCATCGGTGAGCTCTTGCACTTTTTGGAACTTCAATGGCTCATTTGTTAATATGTGTCGTATCCGTTCTCGCGATATGTTCAGCTCACGAGCAATTTTTCTACCACTGCGGCGTGGATTTCGATCAAATCTGGCCTTCACTTTTCGGATCATTTCTGGTGTTGTTACCGATTTTTTTCGTCCACTTTTTGGACGCGATGCAACACTGCCAGTATCACGGTAACGAGCAATGGTACGAGAAACAAAAGATTTATTCACATTTAAATGCTGGAGGGCTCTAACGATAGCCACTTGTGTTTTTCCACACAAATATAAAGCAATCACACTATCACGCTTGAATTCCATCACGAATAACTTTTTTTCTGAATGTAATAGATCAAAATGCTTTTGTAAGCTTGTAAACAATAAAATGAACTGTCACTGAAATAAATCTGTCAGCTATCAGACTAGCGGTTTAGAAATGATAGCAACCTGAAGTTGGTTGCAATACATATCAGCCACCCTGTACGCAAGAACAACGTTTACAAATTATTCAGTTTTATTACCAAATAATCGTTCTCCAAATGCAAATTTTCGTGCGCGTTTAAAAATCTAAAAAAACGCTTTCCAGTCGACCTATTACCTTGATATCCATGAACAATATTTAAGCTCTCGTTAAGAGCTATCTTTTTGCCATTGACCGATTCCCGATCCGAGCAAAAAACTTTCCGTTCACATTTGAAAATGATGCTAAGTCCATTTTTTTAAATCCAAAAACAACACTTTCCAGTCGTCCTACGACCTTGACACCCATGGGCAATATTTTAAGAGCTATCTGTTTGCCATTGGCCGATTCGATTATTTCAAGAAATTTTGATATTGAATGGCCTCCAAGAAGTTGTGATTTAACACCATTAGACTATTTCTTGTGGGGTTATTTGAAGTCATTGGTCTTTCGAAATAAACCTGACTCTTCAAGATTTACAAGTCAATATTGAACGTGCCATTCATGACATACGACTTGATTTAGTGGAAAAAGTGTTCGAAAATTGGGTTCATCGAATTCGTTGCTGCAGAAGAAGTCGTGGAGGCCATTTGAATGACGTTTTATTTAGAACATAATTGTATCGATTTTACTTCACATTAAATAAAAAACTTTTGAATTTCCTTAACAATGTGTTTTTTTTTATCAACGAAATCATATCACTCTTATTGGAAAACCCAATAGAATACCTTTTGGGAGGTCTCTATTATAGAAAATCTTTTAGTGGGTCTTCTATGTATATAAAATACTTTTTGCGATGTCTCCTTCTACAGAGGTCTTCTTATGGAAGATTTTGTTTTATATCCCTAGACTTTTCCTAGAAAATCTCCAATTAATTTATAGATAGCAAATAGAAATGGGCTTCTTTTATAGAAGTCCTTATGGGGTATTCTTTTATATAAACCTTAGAGGTTTTCGTTAGAGATAATCTTAATGAAAAGCTTCATTAAGGGAAGACTTTAATGAAAAACTTCATTTAAGGAGGTCTTTATTTATAACTACGCTTTAGTATGTTCTGCTGTGATAGAACCAATTTCTATCTCTCAATAATTTCGTCAAAACTCTAGCATACTTTTTGGTCTTGCATTTGTTTTTTATTTTTTGCATATTTTTAGGAAACATATATTTTTCGAGATATGTTTTCCTATTTCATTAAACCTTAAATCAACGCAAGTTCCCCCATACATTCATATGTCGACGTTGCATTGAGACAATTATCTTGAAATTCCAATTTCGTGAATGGCATTTCTGTCAACAGCACTTGTCCTATTAGTGAAGTGCTACTTGTACGAATAGGTGTATTTAGTAATACATGTGCAAAATATCTCTACCCCAAAATGTGGAGGGTAACAATATATTGTATTTTTTGGTGGGGTGGATGCTCAAATGAAAAAGTATTACAATTTTTGGGGGCATAGACACATGCAGCAAGGCAGTAGAAAAAACTAGTACTTGTAAACATCTACAGATGTAATTTTATCATTTTGAATTGATTCATCTACATCATTTTATCACTTTGAATTAATTTATGTAAGTCAAGTAAGTGACATAGATTTATCAGAAAAACGAAGAAAATTTCAAATCTTCTACATACAGTGAAGGGAGAGATAATGTAAAGCATATTAGCTATGATAAATTGTTGAAAGAAAATTACTAAAATGTAAACTCGATAGGATGAAAAATTTAATAATATTTAAATTAAATCGATCATTTATAAAAAATTCTATAAAAGTGTAATAAACAAGGAGCGCCCCAGTAGGCGAGTTGGTAGCGTATTCGCCTATGAGTTTGGGGGTCGTGGGTTCAATTCCCACTGTCGCTGCAATCATTTAGCCATATGGTCTTTGTATCCCGGCCTTTCCCTGGACCTTAAAATTAGAATATAAATTTACTTTGTATTGTAATTCATATAAATAAATAAATAAATGAATAAATGTAATAAATAACTGTTATGCATTTTAAATATTCATAGAATCCAAGAAGCTATATAATTAATTAATAACTCTGTATTACAATGTCAACTTATAAACTTAACTAAAAAAGCATTGCCTAATGTTAGGCATTGTTTGTTGAAAACAAACTAGTGTATACTTTAAGGATAAATGTAAATTTCCAATTAGAACAATTCTATTTGAAAACTTTACCTATACAAGCGCACATCTGACAGTAAGTTTGAAATATTACATATCCTTATAGAGATCATTATGGAATATCTAGAGCATTGTTGTTACGAGTATTATGGGTTAGTAATTCAATAGTACTTAAGTATCCAATTAAGAGAGAAATTGCAACACAATCTGAGGCTCAGACAACTCAATGTATCAGAGAGAGACAGGTATGTACTCGTATGTATAAGTACTATGACTACAATCTCCTTAGAACAAGCAGGAACAGAAGATACTTTCATTACAGGATTATCGTTATTTCAGCTCATTTATATAGGAAAGTTCATGTGCCATGAACAATAGGTTATATCGCGATTTTGCGTAGACCAAGAGAAAAACTAAAATTAAACTCGAAGAAAAAGTGATTCACATGTGAAATAAATTTCCGACTACTTAAAATTGTTTATCTTAAAACAGCGTTCAGTTTCAGCCAAAAATGTTCCCTAATGTAAGCAATGTAAAAGTTTAAAATCTCCTTCCTGAATGAATAGTTCTCAAATTCCTTTACTAAATAAAGCTCGTTACAACCTGTTATACTTCACCTTAAACTAAATTAACTAATTTGACCCTTTACTCTACAAACCATCATTCATTATGGGAATCGTTAGAGGACAATGTGTTGCCATGGTGAGGAGCTGAATGGGTTTCAGACTTCCCATCTGCATAAACATGCTGCTAGTCCACTTCACAGCCATGACTCCTCCCGTACTATGTACTCTACTCAAATGTGTACGTCTACTGCCACATGGAGTTACATGTATCTTCGTCTTTTGCGATGGGAACTCTCCAAATCTTGTAAGTTTAAAAGTCTATGAGTAATAGACTACTTTAGGCTTTATGCCAGACGGACTCTCCGTGCATGCAGATACAATGGGTAACTGGGAATATATTAGAAGATTTAGAGGAGTTTTCTACGGTTTTGTTTTTTGTTGTTTCTCCTTTTACTTGGCATGTTGTGTGTGTAAATCTTTATGATAAATTACCGTAACGAGAAGAGAAACTTGAAACAAATATCGTATGCCACAGAGTTTCTACTTTGCTTTAAGGTTGCTCGGTTGGTATCTATCTATCTGGGATGATATTTCACTACATGATGCTTGTTGTCTTCTTGTGTTTCGCTTCATAGAACAGGTTGGGTGATTGGAATAGCAGCTCAGTCAGGGTAAAGGATTAAGGAGCCAAATAATAGCCTATATGTGATAAGGTGCGGTTAGGCAGATTACCTATTCTAGGTACTCTTGAGAAGGGCCATTTTTATAGAAACCCCTAATATAGGTATTCCTTTAGAGGAGGTATTCAATTAACTGAACTTTAAGGATGGAAAGACCTTACAGATTATAATCTGATAATTATCTATAGTAGGAACCCTTAAGAACTAAAATTTTTAGAGAAACCCATAAGAATGGCATTCCTTTAGAGAATATATTAATGGAGATTTTCCTTTACAGCACCTTAAGCAAGTATTCAATTAACTGAACCTTAAGGAAGGAAAGCCATTTCAGAAACCTTAATGGACAGGTTCGCTTTACAGAAGACCTTACGGAAGGTATTTAGTTAACTGAAAACTTAAAGAAGTAAATACTTTCAAGGAGGTCTTCCTTTACGGAAGACCGTAATGAAAGTATCTTCTACCATCAGATCTTTTGCTAGAGTATACATTATGGCAGGTTTCCTTTTAAAACAGTTACTGTGAAAGTTATACCTTTATATAAGATGATACGGTTCTAAACCTTAAAGAAGGTATGGAGAGAAACTGTACAGAACATCGCATATGGATGATCCTTCACTTTTCTAAAGCCTTCTAGAATATTAAAGCCTATAGGAATGTATTCAATGAAGGAAACTATCTAGAAGACCTCAAGGAAGGAATGTTGCTGAGGGCTTTAGTGAATGCCTTCCAATACCTGAGGCCTTTTGGTAAATCTGTCAAGAATTGCAGAACATTAGGGAGAGAACTTAGATTTGTAAAATACATTAATTGTCTGAATGATTTTTTAGCTTCTAGCTGGCATTGAAAAGGATTTTAGGAATTTTAGATACATTCTCCAGATTCGAAGAGATTTCCAGCACTGGATGACAAAGATTGGGGATTCTAAGAAAAGTTCTCAAGTTTCAAAAGTATAAAAAAGGATATCTTATGTTCTCAGATTCCATAGGTCGTAAGGTAAATCCGGTTTGTGAGGACTTTTGATACAAGTTTTTGGATTCTCGATTGGTTTCATAAATGCAATTTGGAGACTAATAGAATTTCGCAGAATTTAGAGATCTATTGCAGTTTTCTAGGAGCTTTAGGTCATGCTTGTAAGATCTGAAAAAACAAGTTCCTAAAAACAATAAAAAAGTTTTCGGGATCTGAGGTGATGGGAAAAAGAGTACCCATACCTGAGAACATTAGTGATTGTTCTTCGGTTTGTAAGGGCATTCGAAAAATTCCAGAAGTAATTAAGTTTATTAGTAAACTCTTTAAAATTTGAGAGGAAAATGTTGGAAAAAGTTGTTATATTTTTCAGATTCCGAAAACTGACCCATTTTCCAGCAAAAGTGCTCAGTCTTGTAAGAGCTTTAAACCTTAAGGAAGGTCTTCTTTTACAGAGGACTTTAAGGAAGGTCTGCTGTTATAGACGACCTTAGGAAAGGTCTTCTTTTATAGACGACCTTAGGAAATGCCTCTTTTTACAGAAGCTCTTAAGGAAGGTTTTCTTCTATAGAAGACCTTTCGGAAGTTATTTTATAGAAGACTTTAAAGAAGACCTTAAGGACTATTATTTTTAATAAGACCTTAAGGACGGTCTCCTTTTATAGAATACCGTAAGGAAGGTCTACCCTAACAGAAGATCTTAAGGAAGGTCTTCTTTTATAGAAGACCTTAAGGACGGCATTCTTTTACAAAAGACCTTAAAGACGGTCTTATTTTACAGAAGACCTTAAGGGAGGTCTTTTTTAAAAAAATCTTCACATTGGTGAAGATTTCTTTATTTTCTTATAGAAGAGAACTTATTTAGGAGAACTTAAAGGAAGTCTTCTTTTATAGAAGACAGAAAAGAATGTCGTCTTTTATAGAAGACCCTAAAGAAGGTTTCGTTTTACGGAAGACGTTAAGGAAGGTCTTCTTTTACATAGGACCTTAAGGAAGGTCTTCTCTTACAGAAGACCTTAAGGAAGGTCTTCATTTATATAATACCTTAAGGAAGGTTTTCTATTACAGAAGACATTAAGGAGGGCCTTCTTTTACAGAAGACCTTAAGGATGGCATTCTTTTACGAAAATCTTCACATTGATGAAGATTTCTATAGAAAATCTTCACATTGGTGAAGTTTACTTTAGAAAATCTTCACATTGGTGAAGTTTTTGTTAGAAAATCTTCACATTGGTGAAGTTTTCTGTAGAAAATCTTCACATTGGTGAAGTTTTCTTTAGAAAATCTTCACATTGGTGGAGTTTTCGTTAGAAAATCTTCACATTGGTGAAGTTTTCGTTAGAAAATCTTCACACATTGATGAAGATTTCTTTAGAAAATCTTCACATTGGTGAAGATTTCTTTAGAAAATCTTCACATTGGTGAAGTTTTCTATAGAAAATCTTCACATTGGTGAAGTTTTCTATAGAAAATCTTCACATTGGTGAAGTTTTCTATAGAAAATCTTCACATTGGTGAAGTTTTCTATAGAAAATCTTCACATTGGTGAAGTTTTCTATAGAAAATCTTCACATTGGTGAAGTTTTCTATAGAAAATCTTAACATTGGTGAAGTTTTCTATAGACAATCTTAACATTGGTGAAGTTTTCTATAGAAAATCTTAACATTGGTGAAGTTTTCTATAGAAAATTTTCACATTGGTGAAGTTTTCTATAGAAAATCTTCACATTGGTGAAGATTTTTTATAGAAAATCTTTGCAATGCTAAAGGTCTTCTTTTATAGAAGACCATAAGGAAGGTCTTCTTTTACAGATTGCATTAAGGAGGGGCTTCTTTTACAGAAGACCTTAAGGAGGTCTTCTTTTACAGAAGACCTTAAGGAGGTCTTCTTTTACAGAAGACCTTAAGGACGGCATTCTTTTACAGAAGACCTTAAGGACGGTCTTCTTTTGCAGAAGACCTTAAGGAAGGTCTTCTTTAAAAAAAAGACTTAAGAAAAGTCTTGTTTTAAAGAAGTTTTCTTTAGAAAATCTTCACATTGGTGAAGATTTCTTTAGAAAATCTTCACATTGATGAAGATTTCTTTAGAAAATCTTCACATTGGTGAAGTTTCCTTTAGAAAATCTTCACATTGGTGAAGTTTTCTTTAGAAAATCTTCACATTGGTGAAGTTTTCTTTAGAAAATCTTCACATTGGTGAAGTTTTCTTTAGAAAATCTTCACATTGGTGAAGTTTTCTTTAGAAAATCTTCACATTGGTGAAGTTTTCTTTAGAAAATCTTCACATTGGTGAAGTTTTCTTTAGAAAATCTTCACATTGGTGAAGTTTTCTTTAGAAAATCTTCGCAATGCTAAAGGTCTTCTTTTATAGAAGACCATAAGGAAGGTCTTCTGTTACAGAAGACTTTAATAAAGGTTTTTAAAGAAGACTTTAAGCAATATCTTCTCTTATAGAATACCTTATGGAAGGTCTTCTTTTATAGAAGACCTTATGGAAGGTCTTATTTTATAGAAGACCTTATGGAAGGTCTTCTTTTATAGAACACCTTATAGAAGGTCTTCTTTTATAGAAAACCTTATGGAAGGTCTTCTTTTATAGAAGACCTTATGGAAGGTCTTTTTTATAGAAGACCTTATGGAAGGTCTTCTTTTATAGAAGACCTATGGAAGGTCTTCTTTTATAGAAGACCTTATGGAAGGTCTTCTTTTATGGAAGTCCTTAAGGAAGATCTTCTTTTATGGAAGTCCTTAAGGAAGATCTTCTTTTAAAAAGGCCTTAAGGAAGGTCTTCTTTTGTAGAAGACCTTAGGGAATGCCTTCTCTTATAGAAGACCTTAGGGAGGTCTTTTACCAATGTGAAGATTTTCTAAAGAAATCTTCATCATCTTCAGTTGTAGAGACCTTTGGGTAGTATATAAGAAAAGTCTTCTTTGAGAGAAGATTTCAAATAAGTTTTTTTTCAAAGCTTGCTATTTAATTCCCCAATACTGTAGCAATTTGAAGTATTTACATTTTTTTACAACATGCATGTGAGCATACATGCAGAGCATCTGATTACATATGGAAACTCTGCTTAAATAGAGATGAATAGACGCATTGGCGGGCGGGCCGAGGAATGCACGGACGGACGGACGGGCGGACAAACGTGCATACAGACAACTGGAAGTTTAACAAGCTTTTGTGTTCTTCCTCTTGTGGCTGCTGCGACGAGTTGAAGTGTTGTTGTCGTTGTTGTATTTCGTTAACTTTAGAATAGATAACGAACCTACAACTAAGTCGAGTGATATGGCTACATTTTTACATTTCCTCAACTCCAATTTGCACAAAGAAGAGCCTCCGACTGGTGACGACAATTGTTGCATGTGACTTGGTGCGAGCAAAGGGGTCGACCAACAATCCAACCATGTTGGCTCGACTCCTTCTAATTCAATCTATTCATTATTTTTTGAAAAAAAGAAACAGTTTTTGACTAGATTCCAACTACAAATGGTTGGGGAGACTCTCTCTCTCTCTCAGCTGTGTCCCAGTACAACATTTTTGATTCGTTGTTTTGTAGCTACTCCTGTTCCAAGTGGCTCGCTTGATGAAATGGAATGCAGCAGTTCCCGTACGTTTCCCGTAAGCCATCCACCCATTGAGTCAAACGGCCTGCCTGTATTTGAAACTGATAGAGGAAAAGTTGACTTTGTATTCCGATTTCATTGTTATTCTTATCGTTTGTTTTTTTTTGTGTGGCAATGTAAGTACTTACATCTCAGCGAATACGGGCTGGATGGCTGGTGCTGATGATGATGATGAAGATGAGTTTGTTTCTATGTCCTCAGTTGGAGATGCTCCTTTGCGGGTGCATATTTGTCTGGTCCTGTTGCAAATTTGTTGTGGAGTTTGGTATTGTAAATGTTGTATCATGACAACAGGACGAGCAAACTACAGCAGTACCATCATCATCACCACCACCAATACCACCACGAGTAGTGGTAGCATCAGCAACTTTAAAGTGCTGTTTGTTAGTTAGGTTCTTGTTTCCTTGGAGTGTAGTTTTCCAGTGGAGGGAAGAAAACTGCGAAGGGAACTGAAAACGGTTTATCAATTTTCAACATTTTCCCCTCCCTGATATTCTTGCAAACAACAACAGCCCGGTTTACTTTTAGTTAGAATTGTCTCAATGGACTTGTTTTGTCCAATTGTAAGAAGTTTATTTTATGTTCAGCTTTTTTCCCCCAAACAAAGCCAGCTATCTTTTGCCGTTGCGCATAGTGCATTTAATTATTTGTCATATCATAGATATGGGAATGCATTTAATTGAAATATGTATGCTCTATATAGATATAGAGCAAACAGAAAGCCTATAAGTAGGCTACACATTGTCAAAGCATTATCTTAAAGCTTTGGGGGATGTGCTTGAAATGTTAGTTAGATTTATTGAATGATTTAAATTGGGAAAGATTATATGGGAATGCAGTGTAATGAAATATTGTAGGATTATTAGAAAATTCCTTAGTTTAAAAGGAATTATGTATTTATTTTCATTTAGCTAAATGCTAATCTATTTATGCCTAAAAGTAGGCCACATATGTGTATAAAATTGGAGGATTGACGTAGTATGATCTTTCTATGACTCATATTAAAAATACAGAATGATAAAGCAGAATATGTATGTATAATAAATCCCTTTTCAAGTATAGGATTTTCCAATAAGAGTGATATGATTTCTTTGAAAAAAAAACACACTTGTTGTTAAGGAAATGCAAAAGTTGTTTAATTAATGTGAAGTACAATCGATGCAATTAAGTTCTAAATAAAAACGTCATTCAAATGGCCTCCACGACTTCTGCAGGAACGAATTCGATGAACCCAATTTTGGAGCACTTTTTCCAATAAATCAAGTCGTATGTCATGAATGGCACGTTTAATATTGACTTGTAAAGCTTGAAGAGAGTTTGGTTTATATTGAAAGACCAATGACTTCAAATAACCCCACAAGAAATAGTCTAATGTTATTAAATCAGAACTTTGTGGAGGCCTTTCAATATCACAATTTCTTGAAATAATCGAATCTCCAAACTTTTCTCGCAACAATTCAATTGTTTCATTTTCTGTGTCCCACGTAGCCACAATCGGTCAATGGCAAAAATAGCTCTTAACGAGAGCCAAAATATTGCTCATGGGTGCCAAAGTCGTAGGTCGACTGGAAGGTGTTTTTTTTTGGATTAAAAAAAATGGACTTAACATAATTTTCAAATGTGAACGGAAAGTTTATTTTTGTTCTAGATCCTTAACGGTACGTCGGATCGGGAATCGGTCAATGACAAAAAGATAGCTCTTAACGAGAACTAAGATATTGCTCATGGATGTCAAGGTCGTAGGTCTTTTTTGAAAAATGGACTTAGCGCACAAAAAGTTGCAATTGGAGAACGATTATTTTGATATTAAAACTGAATAATTTGTGAATTCTTCTTGCGTATATCTCCCCGTGATGAAATTGTAAACACTACTGAATACAATGAAAAACAAATGAGAGATCATGACATATTCCAAATGGCCGAAACGTCACTTCAAAATCATATTATTCCTATTGGAAAACCCGTTATTTCCTCTTCTTCTCCGAATGTAGCGCTGTTATAAAATTAACTGTTGTAGAGAATTCTTCAATATATCGGTCAATATCACCGTTACTAATATTTGCATCCAATGAGGGAAATATACCTCACTTTCCCCAGTCAAATCCTCCTTAAATGAATTCCAATCTGTCCTCCCATAGGAAATGAATTCACTTGGTCGATTAACTGAAATTTCTAACCCAGAAAATTCAATCTACAATGTTAGTGGAAAATGGTCCGAAAACGTTGAAGTACTTTTAATATGAAAATTTGGATTATTTATATCAACTAAATTTGGACGAATTAAAAAATGTTTCAGAAAAGAATTTCCGTTCGGAAATGAAGGAACACAGGCAGACACAATAAATGCATACATAATAAATCCTCTTTGAAACAGCATATTATGTCTCAAGAATCTGTAGTCATAAAACTTCAGATATATTATCCGTCTAACGATTCCCTCTTCGTCGGATTTTATAGTCAATAATTTAAACTAAAAGGTTATTGCCATTGTTGTTTGTCACGCATAATCAAACATATTCCACAACGAAAATGAAGACCTTATATTAGGTATTTACTTGAACCTCCCCTCTAAGGCCCCTTAATTATGATTACTTTTTATTAATGATAATAAAAATATTTTTTTTAGTATTGTGTCTAAATAATTTTAAATTCTTACCAGGCTTAGTAATTACATCTAATCGTATTACATTTATTTTCATAGAACATACCTGAAATATAAGAAAAAGAAAATAATTGATTAGAAAAAAATCAAAACATTTCAATAAATTAAATTTGTAAACAAAACCCCTGTAAATAATAAATAGTCAAAAAATGAAACACAAAAGGAGACCATTTGGTTAAACCATTTTTCGACCATTCTGCATCCAGTGGTGCTAGCCGTTTTTAGGGGGATGATAAGCTGTGTCTGTGACTGTTTTGAGAGAAAGAATTCTCGAACTTAGACTGAAGCGAGAATTCCACTGGATCCGGCATGGTCGAAAAAATTTTACCCAAGTTCAAATATTGGGCAAAATTAATAGCAGGTCTTTCGGAAAATACATTTATATCTAAAATCTACATTTTTTAAATAAGCTTTACGAAACCCATTTGCTGCCGAGGTGTCTGCGCCCAAGGATTCCTAAGGACGTTAAGAAGAGGCCTTTGAGGTATTTTGAAAAACAGCCTCAGAAATATGCATAGTTTTAAGGGAATTCCTCATGTTTTTAAAGTTATGTTTCTAAGTCGTTTAAAAAAAATTCGCTGGACTCCTCAAGAGTGGCCCTCGAGATTCCAGGTTTATTAGCGGAATGTCGCCCGTTACCTGAAGACATTAGAAAATGTTTTCGAGACCAATTCCTCTGATTGTAGAAGTCTTAAAATATATGTCCTCCGGTACTTATAGATATTATGGAATGTTTTGGAGGATAACAGAGCGAGTAATAGAGGAGGAGAGCGTGTCAATTTTGACTTATTTGCGATTTTTGTGAATGTGAGGGTTAACATGGAAAAATCAGTTTTATGAAAAAGTGAAAATCGTACCTTAAATTCCTAGATGACTTCACTACAGTAACCAGGCATGTTATATATCAATTTACGCTTTGGAATGTTCTAATTTTCATAGAAATAAAGATGTACACAGTACCAATAGTAATCGGTAGCTAATGATCAGCGGATTTTGTACGAAGTAACCGGTTTTCCAATAGGGATGATATGATTTTGAAGTGACGTTTCGGCCATTTGTAATATGTCATGATTTGTCATTTGTTTTTCATTGTATTCGGTAGTGTTTACAATTCCATCATGGAGAGAACAACGTTTACAAATAATTCAGTTTTATTATCAAAATAATCGATCTCCAATTGCAACATTTCGTGCGCTAAGTCCGTTTTTTTTTAAATCCAAAAAACCCACTTTCCAGTCGACCTACGACCTTGACACATATTTAGCCCTCGTTAAGGGCTATCTTTTTGCTATTGACCGATTCGCGATCCGACATACCGTTAAGGAGCTAAAGCAAAAATAAACTTTCCGTTCACATTTGAAAATGATGCTTAGTCAATTTTTTTTTAAATCCAAAAAATACACTTTCCAGTCGACCTATGACCTTGACACCCATGAGCATTATTTGAGCTCTCGTTAAGAGCTATCTTTTTGCAATTGACCGATTGTGGCTACGTGCCACACAGCAAATGAAACAATTGAATTGTTGCGAGAAAAGTTTGGAGATTCGATTATTTTAAGAAATTGTGATATTGAATGGCCTCCAAGAAGTTGTGATTTAACACCATTAGACAATTTATTGTGGGGTCATTTGAAGTCATTGGACTTTCGAAATAAACCAGACTCTCTTCAAGCTTTACAAGTCAATATTGAACGTGCCATTCATGACATACGACTTGATTCAGTGGAAAAAGTGCTCGAAAGTTAGGTTCATCGCATTCGTTCCTGCAGAAGAAGTCGTTGAGGCCATTTGAATGACGTTTTATTTAAAACTTAATTGTATCGATTGTACTTCACATTAAATAAAAAACTTTTGAATTTCCTTAACAATAAGTGTGTTTTTTTCAAAGAAATCATATCACTCTTATTGGAAAACCCTTATAAATAAAATCAATTTAGTAATACAATTGTATACGCATTTAAGCATAAAGACGTCAACATTGGCAATTCGCTAAGATGGAAAAACATCATCAATGCGCAATGAGAGAGACGTGAGAGAGAGCAAGAAAGAAATGAGAGTCTTGGTTCAGATCAGCTGACCCACCCAGGGTTGATTTTTTTTGACAACGCTACTGTGAAGAGCACAGAGGTGTATTTGCTAAGGTCGAACATTCAAAAATGTTTGCTTTTTTGACAGGATGTTGTGAAATTATTACGAACGAAAGAACCTTAGAGAAACCAAATTTCTGAGCAAAGTGAATAATCACTCGTTCGCAGAGACTTTCGATGAAATACGGAAACAGACCGCTAATGTTAAAATTTGGGAGAAACTTACGATTTTTCTCATGTTTGTCATTTTTATTTAAGATAAGGTAAAATTATTTATAATAAAATGCTATCTATAACTTTCGCTGAAAGGTCGTCTATCAAGGAACAACTTATTTTTAAAAATTACAATACTTTCTAAAACTTTCACATCATTTGGTTTCTTAATATTACTCTTTGAACTTTGAACGCTTTGAACTTAGAGCGGTTAAAAATAAATTCCATTTTTAATTTCAAATGAGATGACCATTTGATCAATTAATTAAGTGACAATGATTTATTGAACGCCTCTTTAGCAATTAACTTTTGCACAATTCACTTTGAAGAATACCGTTTTCGTATTTGATATCAAGCACAAAAAAATTCTGCTCCCAGTAGTGCAAGTTAATTTATAGCAAAAGGGGCACACTAATAGTCTTTTTCATATAAGATGATGACCATATGTCCGTGAATCATCAGCATCATCATCATAAGATTTAATTACACTATAAAAAAATCATTTAAAGTTTATTTAGCTATTTTTGATGTTGAGATCTTTTTTTGATTTCATTCATGAGGAAAAAAATTACAAATAAATACAATTAGCATTTGTTAAAAAAATTAATTTATTTCATAGTTCTGAGGTTCTTTCGATGGGTTTTTTTAATAATTAAAAATTAAATTATTATTTTTGTATGAAATCATTGTTGAATAATTAATTGAAGACGCGACGCCATTTACTATTTGGTGCCAATTGGCCGGCTTCATGCACAGTGGCACGCTTCTAACTTGGATTTGATTGAACAAAAAAGGTCAGGGTAATTTGTTAGTTTTATGTTTATTCCCTTTTCAGATACATGACGAACTTTTGGCTATAATTTAAAATCAAAAAAAAAAAACAGTCAATGCACATTTAATTAGTAGGTGTTTTGGCAGTTAATTGTTTATCACCATAAGCAGGTATTTTTTTAATTAAGCGTAATTTTCAAACTATGAATATTCAGATTGTATTTATTTTTTTAAGAGCCGAGTGTGAGAGTATTTCGCAATAAATATGTGATTGAATTTAAGAAATAAAGCAAGTAGGATGGCCGAGCGACAGACAGACAGACGGACGATCCGAAAATCATACTTTTCATATTTTATTTGCCTGATAACCAGCGCAATTAGACAAAAGCTGTTGTGATTGTTTGCTTCCATTAATATTATGATTTAAAATAAATTATTTTTTTTTTGTAAAGATAGATTTCTGGGAAATCTGTTCATTTGCATTTGTTGGTCATTAAATATTCTAAGCAGACAACAAAAAACGAGTTGAGTTGAATCAAATCGACTCGATTCAAATCGAATCGGGTGACAACAACTACATATCTAAATCGAAATAATGTATTCAGACATGCATCTGAATGTGATCACGTATTGTTTATAGATAGTATTTGAATGCAGCAAAATAAATTAATAGAATTTTCAAGAATTTCGAAATATTAACGCAGCCCAAGCCTCTCTCTCTCTCCATCACCACATCTCTCATTTATGTTTTCAATTCGAATCCAAATATTGCTTCAAAATAGAAAAAATGCGTCTATTGTTTGTCTTTGAAATTCAGTGGAATTGTCTTCTTTTGTTTACGATTTACCACATGTCTTTAAGTTGTTGTTATTATTATTGCTTTTTGCGTATACTAT